>CAUYON010212919.1:0-12408 GCA_963573935.1 Arctocebus calabarensis
ACTCTACCCAGGGCGATAGCTTTAGACTCTGTCTCAAAAAAAAAGAAAGAAAGAAAAAGAAAGAAAGGAAAGAAAGGAAAGAAAGGAAAGAAAGGAAGAAAGAAAGAAAGAAAGAAAGAAAGAAAGAAAGAAAGAAAGAAAAAGAAAGAAAGAAAGGAAAGAAAGGAAAGAAAGGAAAGAAAGGAAAGAAAAGAAAGAAAAGAAAGGAAAGAAAAGCATTTCAGCCTGGATGTCTATAAGATGTTTCACTATACTCTATACTGCCCAAACTGAAGTCTTAATCTTTTCCCCAAAAATCCCTAGTTACCTTCCCTTTTCCCCCATTTTAGCTAATGACAGAGCCATCTTTCAACTTGCTCAAGCCAAAAACCTCTTTCAATTTCCTCAAGTAATTCGTAACTCTTTCTCTCACATGGCACATGGAATACATGTTGGCTTTACTTGCAAATTGTATCCAGAATGTGATTATTTTCGCCACTCTGTGCTAAGTCACCACCATCCCTTGCTTAGATTATTGCAGGAGCTTCCTAATGCTTCTTCCTGTGTCCACACTTGACCCACAGCAACCAGAATGAGCCTTTCAAAATCTGTATCATGTATTATCCCCCTTTTTCTCTGTGACCTCCAATGGTTCTCATCTCAGAGTGAAAAACAGAATCCTTCTACCAGACTGCAAGGTCACAAACATCCCAGCCTCCCACATTACCACTCTGGCCTCATCTTCTCTTCTCCTTGCTCACTCCACCTCATTCACTCCTTGCTGTTCCCCAAACATGCCAAGAATTCTCTGTCCAGGGTCTTTGCACAGGCTCTTTCCTCTGCCTGGAATGCTCTTCCCTCAGGCAATCTCAATTATTCCATCACTTCCTTCAAGTCTTTGGTTAAATCAGTGGTTCTCAACCTGTAGGTTGCAACCCACAGGAACTGTATTAAAGGGTCATGGCATTAGGAAGGTTGAGAACCATTGAGTTAAATATTATCTTTTTCATGTGATCTACCTAGACTCCCTTATTTAATACTATGCCACTTTTTATTACCTTCCATTCATATATTATTATCTCTCTTCTACTAGAATGTAAGCTCTACTAGGTCAAGGACCTTTACCCCGTTCATTCAAAGATAGGTCCCAGGCATATAGAAAAATATTTGCCCTATGGTAAGTACTCAATAAATATTCCTGAGCCCACACATCAAAACACATGAATAGTAGAAAGTGAGTAGAAGGAGGGCTAGGTAGACATTAAATATTTTGTTGGATAGTGACGAATAGAATATGGGATACAGAGGATGATGAGGGATTTGAAAAGGCACTAAGAACAACTGCCAACCATTAACTTTTAGCTCTGGATGCATTTCAGCCGTCAAAAAACCCAAGTAGCAGCCCATTCCCAACTCTGAGTCTCCCTGTCCTCAACTATAAAATGGAAATGAAACTTTTATAGGATTGTTATGATAAATAAACAAGATAATTTCTGTTCCAGGTTTCTGTTTTTTTCCTGATACAGGCTTGGGAGGTTGTGTTTCCAGGAATTTATCTATTTCCTCTATGTTTTCTTGTTTGTGAGCTTAGAGGTTTTTGCAGTATTTGCAGATTGTATTTCTTCTTTATTCTTTATTCTGCATCTTTAACTGACTAGGTTTGTTCAAGAGCCTTATCTTTAAGCGCTGAGATTCATTCTCTTGCTTTGTTTCGTCTGTTGTTGAAGCTTTCTGCTGTATTTTAAAATTCCCTAAATGAATCTTTCATTTCTTTATGTTCTATTGCATCCTTTCTTATGTTAGCTAGCACTTTCATGACAGAAATCTTCAACAAACTAGGCATAAAAGGAACATATCTCAAATTAATCTATATGTGACAAACCCACAGCCAACATCATACTGAATGGGGAAAAGTTGAAAGAGCTGGAACAAGTTAAGGGTGCCCACTGGTCACCATTCCTATTCAGCATAGCCCTGGAAGTCTTAGCCAGAGCAATTGGGCAGGAGAAAGAAATGAAGGGTGTAGTATTCAAATTGGGAAAGAGAAGGTCCAACTATTCCTGTTCGCTGATGATATGATTTTATATCTAGGAAACCTGAAAGACTACAGAAAAAGACTACTGGAATTGATAAACAAATTCAGGGCGGCTCCTGTGGCTCAGCGAGTAGGGCGCCGGCCCCATATACCGAAGGTGGCTGGTTCAAGCCCGGCCTCGGCCGAACTGCAAAACAAAAAAAAAAAAAAAATAGCCGAGCACTGTGGTGGGCGCCTGTAGTCCCAGCTACTCGGGAGGCTGAGGCAAGAGAATCGCTAAAGCCCAGGAGCTGGAGGTTGCTGTGAGCAGTGTGACGCCACGGCACTCTACCCAGGGCGATAAAGTGAGACTCTGTCTCTACAAAAAAAAAAAGATAAACAAATTCAGCAAAGTCTCAGGTTATAAAATCCATGTACACAAATCAGTAGCATTTCTATATGCTAATCACAGTCAAACTGAGAGTCTAATCAAAGACACAGTACCATTTACAATAATTATAAAGAAAATAAAATATCTAGGAATATAGTTAACTATGGAGGTGAATGATCTTTACAAAGAGAACTATAAAACATGTTTGAAAGAAATCACAGATGACACACAAAAAAGGAAAACATCCCATTCTTATGCATTAGTAGAATCAACATCATTAAAACAGCCATACTGCCCAAAGAGATTTACAGATTCAATGCAATTCCCATCAAAATGCCAATGTCATGTTTCACAGATCTAGAAAAAAATTTTACACTTCATTTGCAACCAAAAAAGAGTTTGATAGCCAGAGCAATCTTAAGAAAAAAGAACAAATCTGGAGGTATCACATTACCTGACTTCAAGTTGTAGTATACCAAAACATCCTGGCACTGGTATATAACCAAACCATCATAGCACTGTTATAAAAATAGAGACCTAGACCAGTGGAATAGAAAAGAGAATCCAAAAACAAAACCCTTAATCTATAGCCAACTGAATTTTAGCAGTTGACAACATACCCTGGGGAAAGAAGCCCATCAATTAATAATGCTTGGAAAACTGGATAGCCACATGTAGAAGAATGAAACAGGACCCCTATCTCTTACCATATACAAAAATTAAATCAAGATGAGTACAAGACTCAAATGTCAGGCATTAAACCATAAAAATTCTAGAAGAAAACATAGAAAAACTATTTTCTTTTTTTTATTAAAGAAAAACTATTTTCTATGCAAAGAATTATGACTAACACAAAGAATTTATGACTAAGACCCCAAGGACAAATGGGATTATATAACAAAATATATAAATGAGCTTAATTAAATTAAAAGCCTTCTGTACAGGAAAGGAAACAACCAACAGAGTAAATAGACAACCTACAGACAACCTACAGAAATATTCACTAGCTATACATCTAAGAAAGGGCTGACATCCAGAATCTACAAAGAACTCAGACAAACCAGCAAGAAAAAAAAAGGAACAATTCCATTTAAAAGTGGGCAAAAAACATGAACAGAAGTTTTTCAAAGGAAAATAAGCAAATTATCAACAAACATAGAAAAAATGCTCAACATCACTAATCATCAGTGAAATGCAAATTAAAACCACATTGAGATACCACCTTACTACTGTCAGAATGGCCAGTAGTAAAAAGTCAAAAAACAATAAATGCTGGTGTGGATGCAGAGAGATAGGAGTGTTTATAAAGGGTGGTTGGAGGTGCAAATTAGTACAACCTCTATGGAAAACAGTATGGAAGTTCCTCAAAGAAGTAAACGTTGACCTACCATTCAATCCAACAATACCACTGCTGGCATCTACCCAAGGAAGTTATTTTATAAGACACCTGTACTTGAATGTTTATTGCAGCATAATTCACAATTGCAGAGATATGGAATCAACCCACATGCCCATCATGGTTGATCTGAATCAAGCCACTAATTCATTAGTGGATTAAGAAAATGTGATTATATGCAGAAGGTGCTCCCAAAATGTATACACATTTTAAGAAAGGAAAAACTGCATTAAAATTGTAATACTTAAAATATACTGATAACAAAAGATGAATGTAAGATATGCTGAGCACCTCTTGTAATTGCACAAGTCAAACCTGGCTTCAGTTTTAGAAATGCAATACAGTTTTTTCCTGTCTTAATATGTGTATGCCTTTTTTGGGCACCTTCTGGACTATTACTCAGCCATAAAAAGGAAATTCAATAATTTAATTTGCAGCAACTTGAATGGAACTGTAGACCTTGCCTAAGCAAAGTATCCCAATAATGGGAAAACCACCATCACACGGATTCTCTAATAATTGGGAGCGAAACAATGGGCACACAAGGGCACAAAGAGATGTAAAGGTCATTGGAAATTAAGAAAGGCAGGATGGGAGGAGGGAAGGGACAAATCTGGGTATGATAAATACTATTCTGGTGATGGGCGCACTAAAGGTAAGCGTTACACAAGGTATCCCATGTAAAAAACCTTTGTAATTCCTTAAATTTTAAAATTAAAAACAAGAGAATGTGTACATAAAGTACATAGCACATTAACTGGCAACCATTGGGTGTTCTAAAATGAAGGTGCTATTCTTTCTTTATCAAACCCCATTACTTTCTGAATTGACAGAGACCACAGAAGCAAGAGATATTTCCCATGCCACACAATTCAGCTAGAATTTCAAGACTCTAATTGAGTTTTGTTATAAAAGAAATATCAATAACTTCCACAAGATGGCACTGTGTCTGGCCTGTATCCCTGAATTCAGTGGGTTTGAAATTTTGTATAATTGTGTAACTGATGCCCTCTGCTGACTTGTTTTCTTTTTCTTGTCCTGGAGCCTCTGGCTTACAGGATGTAAATGTTGACTCCATATGCATTTATTATATGCTCTGTATGAATTTTTAGCTCCCTAAACTCTTCCTCCAAAGTTTACAGTGCTGAGGTAAGTATACAAGTATGACACTGACATTAATATGATCTCCACACAGAACCACTCAGATGTGTCTGGCTTCTACCTAAATGCCAATCATAACACAGATGCATCAGAGAACAAAATAAAGTACACCTGCAACCCTGTATCTCTACCTCTTCTTGATCCTTTCCACCTCAACATCAACTGTTGGCACCATTTTGGAGGGGTGGGCAAAGCTACCTCCCTATTCCTCCATCCTTGCTCTTACTTGCCACGAAACCCTTCCCTATAACTTAAGAATGAAGCAGAGCTGGGTGCGGAGAGGGAAGGCCCGACAGCTTCTTATGCAAGTATGTACTTGACTAGTTGAGATTTAATTATGATAATATTGTAACCTCCCCCTCACTTTCTCCCATACCCAAAACACACACCATGTTATTCTCTACAAATAAAAATCAGTAATATTCTACTTGTACCCTTTCACTGTGGTTTAAATATAAGGGATTGGCTAGATCACTGAAGTTATGTGACAAATCACTTTCCAAACTGCCATATTAGGCCATACCAATTGTTTTTTAAGCCTGAATCCTATGCCAGCAGCAAGCCAAAGGGGCATGCCCCAGGGGAGCCTCTTCATCCTTCTGATGGCAACACTTAGTGGAAGGCCCTAGATTTCTCAATATTTTCTTAATGTTTATGGCTTTTTTATTTACAATTTTTCTTAAGCGTTTTTGGAACTCATTTTGGTTCCTGGCCTATACAACTTCTTGGAGTTACATGGAGAAAATGTATACAATTATATTTTCATTTGCCTTAAACTTACCCTGCTCAAATTATAAAGGGTATCTCTCCTTTTATAAGTCATTATTCACTGAACAAATCAACATTTACTTTTACCCTGAGCAATTTCACAGGCAATGATTATATTTCCTTTGAGCCTTCCTTCCAAGCTGCGGTGTTCTATTCTCTAATCTGGTTTTCATAGGGAAGCTTCCTTTCCATTTGATTCCTATAATTGTGATTATTCTAGTCATCCTTCTGTATCCACTACAGGCTGGCTGGAGGGAGGGCAACCAATTGTGCACAAAGAATTTCAAGTATAAAAGCACTGGCTTCTATGTATATTTCAATACCTTTCTAAAGTATGCTCAGAATTTTAAGCCAATGTCCTTGGGATACTATGTATGAAACACATTAGCCCAGATGAATCAATTCAAGCATCTCAAACTTAAGCTTCATTCTTATTATCTACCTTACGCACACACATACACACACCTAACAGCCTCACTTATTTGTTCATGGCCTGAGGGAAACATGAATGCATGGAAGTGAGTAGCCCCAGTCAGTCTCCACTCCTCTTCTCCCTCTGCATGAAGTTGCCCAATTCTCTGCAAAGCTAAACTGCTACTCATCTCCATGCCCATTGTCACCACCTTGGTCCAGACCTTCATTTTATGCCACAGTTGCCACAACAATTCTACATGCTTAGCCATCATAGTTCAGCCTCAAAACTGCTGCCAGAATTCTCATTCATATCCAGGCACACTTCATTTTACTCTGCTTCCCTGTATTACACTTCACAAATGCTGTGGGTTTTTTTTTTTTTTCCTAACTGAAGGTTTGTGGCAATCCTACATCAAACAAGTCTGTTGGGGCCATTGTTCCAACACCATGTACTCAGGCCATGTCTCTGTGTCACATTTGGGTGATTCTTTCAATATTTCAAATGGTTTTATTTTTATTGTATCTGGTGTGGTGATCTTTGGTGTTACTATTGTGATTGTTTTGGGGTTCCACAAACCATGCCAATATAAGACAATGAATTTAATCTATAAATGTTTTCCATGTTCTCACTGCTCCACCCACCTGCTGTTCCCATTGTCCCTCCTTTCTTCAGGCCTCCTTATTCCCTGAGATATAACTCTAACCTGAGACACAGCTATATTAAAACTAGGCCAACTAATAACCCTACAAATAGCCCCTTAGTGTTTGAGTGAAAGGAAGAGTAGCATATCTCTCACTTTAAATCAAAAATAGAAAAATTCAAACTTAGAAAGCCATGTTGAAAGTCAAGAGGAGGAAAGTCAAGAGTTGAAAGTCAAGAGGAAAGTCAATAGGCTGAAGGTTAGGCCTCTTGCACCAGTTAACCAAGTTGTGAATACAAAGGAAAAGTTCTTGAAGGAAATCAAAAGTGCTCCTCCAGGGAACACAGAAATGATAAGAAAAAAAACCACCTTATTACCAATATGGAGAAAGTGTTAGTGGTCTGGACACATGGAAGATCCAAACAGCCACAATGTTCTCTTATTAAGCCAAAACCTAATCCAGATCAAGGCCTTAACTTTCATCAATTCTATAAAGGCTGCAGAAGTCTGAAGCTAGCAGAGGTTGGTTCACAAGACTTAAGAACTTGTCTTTGTAACATAAAAATACAAGGTGAAGCAGCATGTGCTGATGAAATCCAGAAGCTAAGCTGATTGATGAAGATGGCTACAACAAACAATAGATTTTCAATGTAGATGAAACAGCCTTACGTTGGAAGATGACATCTAGTACTCTCATAGATAAAGAGAAGTGAATGCCTCGCTCCAAAGCTTCAAAGGACAAGCTACCTCTTTTGGTCTTGGTTAATGCAGCTGGTAATGTTAAGTTGAAGCCAATGGTCATTTACCATGCTGAAAATCCCAGGGCCCTTAAGAATTATACTAAATGTACTCTGTGCTCTAGAAATGAAGCAACAAAGCCTGGGATGACAGCACATCAGTTGAGAGCATGGTTTAATGCATATTTTAAGCTGAACAAAAGAACAAAAGAATTTTTCTTCAAAATATTACTGCTCATTGACAAGAGGCCTAGTCATGCATTACTATTACTGCTTAAGCAAGAGGCCTAGACCATGCTCTGATGGTCATCTACAAGGAAATAAAAGTTGTTTTCGTGCCTGCTAACACAACACCCATTCTGCAACACACAGATCAAGGAGGGCTTTCAATTTTCAAGTCTCATTCTTTAAGAAATACATTTTTAAGTCTATAAGTGTCATGAATAATGATTCCCTTAATGGATCTAAGTAAATTCATTTGAAAACCTTATAGAAAAGATTCACCATACTAGATGCCAGAAAGAACATTCATGACTTATGGGAGGAGGTCGAAATATCAACATTTACAAGAGTTAGAAGATGTTGATTCTAACCCTCATGGATGATTTTGAAGGGTTCAAAACTTCCATGGAGCAAGTCACTGCAGATGTGTTGGAAGTAATAAAACAAACAAACAGAACCTCTAGAATTAAGTGGTGCTTAAAGACATGACTGAATTGCTGCAATCTTGTGAAGAACTTGAAGAGAGGAGGAGTTGCCTCTTATGAATGAGCAAAGAAAATGGTTTCTTGAGAAGGAATCCACTCCTGGTGAAGATGTTGTGAACATTTGAAATGACAAGAAAGGATTCAGAATAAAATTAGTTGATAAAACAGTTAGAGGGTTTGAGATGACTGACTCCAACTTTAAAAGAATTCTATGAGTATACTACCAAATAGCATCACGTGCTACAGAGAAATATTTTGTGAAGATTGATGCAGCAACTTCCTCATTCTCTTATTTTAAGAATTGCCCAGCCTTTGGCACCCTCTACCCTGATCAGTAAGCAGACATTAATACCAAGGCAAGACCTTCAACTAGCAAAAAGATTGATTCCAACCCTCGGAAGGCTCAGGTTATTGTTAGCATGTTTTAGTAATAAAGTATTTATAAATTAAGATGCATATGTTGGCTTTTTAGACATAATGTTATCACACACTTAAGACTACAGTTTAATGTAAACATAAATTTTATATGCACTTGGAAGCCAAAAAATTCATATGATCCTCTTTACTGTGATATTTGCTTTATTGTAGTCATCTGAAACAAAACCCACTGTATCTCTGAGATAAGCCTATCATCTATTTATCTATATCTACATATATTCATGTAAATGACATATACACTGTGTATATTTATATCTAAAATACACTTTTTATATACTTTACTTATATGTGAACTATCATCTTTCTATATAGTATTAGTACATCCCTTTTCTTTTTTTTATTAAGTCAAATACATATACATCATAAATACATTGATGCATATGTAGGGTACAATATGCTGATTTTCTTTTTTATGCAGTCTGATGTGGTTAGACCAAACCAATCAACATAGCTTTCACCTCATTTACTTGATTATTGTACCAAAATATCTATGTTCTACCCTTGACAGATTTGACTTGTACCCTTGCTCCATAGGTGTGGTCCTATCTTTTACCCTCCTTCTGTCAAACCTCCCCCCTCCCCTCCTTTCCCACTCCATTTCTCTCCATCCTGGGCTATAGTTGTGTTCTACCTTTCATAAGAAAGTGTGAGTAAATATAAGTAGGTTTCATAGAAGTACTGAGTACATTGGATACTTTTTCCTCCATTCTTGAGACATTTTACTCAGGAAAATATGTTCCAGATCCCTCCATATAAACATAAAAGAGGTAAAGGCTTCATCTTTTTTAAGGCTGCATAGTATTCCATGGTATACATATACCACAATTTATTAATCCATTCTTGGATACATGGGCACTTCGGTTTCCTCCATGACTTGGCTATTACGAATTGAGCTGCAATGAATAATCTGATGCAAATATCTTTTTTGCAAAGTAATTTTTGGTGTTTTGGATATACTCTTAGTAGAGGAATTGCAGGATCCAACAGCGGGTCAATTTTTAGATCCCTGAGTGTTCTTCAGAGAAATGCAAATCAAAACCACTTTGAGATACCATCTAACTCCAGTAAGAGTAGCCCACATAAAAAAAATCCCAAAACTACAGATGTTGGCGTGGATGTGGAGAAAAGGGAACCCTTCTGCACTGCTGGTGGGAATGCAAGCTAATACATTCTTTTCGGAAAGAAGTTTGGAGTACATCCCTTTTCAAAAGCCCCTTAATTTGCAGCTGGCTACAGGACACAATAGAGCACAGTATACAGCACTCAGCTCTCACCTTTTGCTTCTCTCCATGGCCAGATCACTCCAGGTCTACGCACCTTGGCACCTACTGTCCACTCTGGCCAGGTCCTTCTCCCAGTAGCCACCACCTTTCTATGGGGATCGAGTTTGCTGCCTCACTCTTCACTCTCCCATCAACCCCACAACTCCCCACCCCCCACCACCTCCACACTGAACTTCTACAACGTGAAATAAGATCAGGACTTGGGTGACACTACAGTGTGACAGGGAAGAGCTGAAAACGATAGCACACATATATTAAATCACTCCACTGAGGAACTGTTCTCGAAAATTTGGGGGACTTTCTGCTCATCAACATTCATGCAGTTGGTAGGCGAGTTCTCTGAAGGTTGACAATCAGAAATGCATTGAAATGAGGCAAATATAAAACACAAAAACAAAAGGCACAATGTTAAACACCTCTTCACTACCTTTGACCATGAACACCTAGCCTTATTCCAGATGCAGACCACAGGAGAATTATGAGCCACTTCTGGCCCCTCTTGAGACATGAGGAGGCCAAACCCCGTACAGGACAGCAGACACCTGCTTTTGGGCTCCACACTTAGTCTCTGACATGCTCCCCTCCACAGTGTCCTTGGATACATGAAAGCAGTCTAACTGACCTTAGGGAGAACTACCATTCTTATCATGAAACAAAATCACCACCTGCCAAAATAAAAATCAGAAAAAAGAATGTGAGATGACGGGGCTGAAGACTCTAGGCCACAACCATTTTCCAGACATTTTTGAGAAATCTATGTTCAGAGAAATAAAAACATTACTTCTTAGGAATACCACTCCCTGATGAAATTTCTGAGTTTAAATTAATTTCTGGTGATAAGGGGACAGCACAGAAACTCATTCCCAGGGGATCACCCCAGAGGGAACCTGTTATTGTGGAGGCACCTGGTGCATTTTGCACCTTGTCTCTGCCGGGTTTTCTTAAAACGGCCACTTAATAATGGCTAACATTGACGTGGTGCCGTGTCAGGCATTCTTCAAAGTTCTTTGCATTTATTTCATTTAATCACAACTCTAGAGGTAGATATTTTCATGCCCACTTTATAGATGGAAACTCGGACAGCAGGTAGCTAACTGAAGATCTGATATTTTACTTCCTCCTTAGACAGGCTGGATTATTGCCCACAATCTGTAGTATAGAGCCCAGATCACTAAATAGACACAGACCTCAACTTGCTACTCAAACCTCCCATTCCGACTTCTCCTAATGCCCTCTTCCCCAAATCCCCGTATCTCTGTACTCCCATCAAACGCTTTCCCATCTTTGTGCCTGGGCTAACAACCCATGGGGCATAGCAGTAGTTGTGTTTTGCCTACAAATGTGTTTTTCAGTCTAATTTAAACTTGCAACAGTATTCACAAGTCATTTCGTATTAAAAATCAGATTTAAAGTTACTGGCATTTTATTTAGAATTTCATCAAAAATAAAGGTCTGAAGCTAGGCCCACAAGCTGTGAATAAAAACACCAGTTGGGGCTAAGTATCACTTGGCCTCACTGGACAGGGCACGCTCTCTCCCATGTTTGAGTCACACAAAGTGCCAGCTTCACTTGCTTCCTTTACTCATGAGATCTCTAAAGGCTTTTGATACATTGCCCTAAAACCATCTTTCACCTACTTAAATCCCCCCCATCCTTTAAGACCAAGCTGAAATGTCACCTCCTCTCATAAGTATTTCCTCAATACTCCAGTGGAACTTTATCCCCGGTCTCTTTGAGTTCCTTTGGCCTTCTGCTTGTGTGTTATGACACATCGCACACTCTTCCTTGTGGTTAGCTGTGAACACACTTCACTAAGTAGAAACTCTGTGTCAGGGTTAAGTGACCAAGATTCTGTGATCTTAGGCAATAAAACTGGACACACCTGGGTGGCGCCTGGGGCTCAGTGCCCCATATACCAAAGGTGGCGGGTTCAAACCCAGCCCCGGCCAAACTGCAACAACAAAACTAGCCGGGCATTGTGGCGGGCGCCTGTAGTCCCAGCTACTTGGGAGGCTGAGGCAAGAGAGTCATCTAAGCCCAGGAATTGGAGGTTGCTGTGAGCTGTGATGTCATAGCACTCTACCAAGAGCGGTAAAGTGAGACTCTGTCTCTAAAAAACAAAAACAAACAAACAAAAAACTGGACACAGCATCCTGTGTTCTAGTATTTGAGCTCTAGGTAAAATAAAAGAGCTGCATTAGTGCCCTAGAAAGCATAGACAGAATTGACTGTACACACACACACTCACACTCACACTCTCTCTCCTATTCTCTCTTCACTCCTCATGACCTGCTTCCATTTCCAGCTTACAGAAAAATCATGAGACAACTTGATAGATACGTTGTTATTTTTTAATAGAGACCACATTACTTCATTTGTCACTGCAAATAATAAATGATAGGCAATAATTCAAGAGGGCCCCAGAATGCTTTTTCATCCACAAAATAATAAAGGATAAGCACCTTCACCACCCAAGCA
>CAUYON010212922.1:0-14759 GCA_963573935.1 Arctocebus calabarensis
TGTTGTTTGGCAGGCTCAGGCTGGATTTGAACCCACCAGCTCAGCTGTACGTGGCTGGCGCTTAGCCCGTTGAGCCACAGGCGCTGAGCCCTAATATTGGTTTTCTTTGAGTTATCCCAGAGGTTTCTGAGGGAAAGATCCGTTTTTGCCTTCCATTTCTCTTCCTCTTTGTAGGTTTGGGAGCATTCGAAAGCTTTGTCTTCAATGTCAGAAATCCTTTCTTCTGCTTGCTCCATTCTGTTGCTGAGGGATTCTGCTGTATTTCTGAGATCTTTGAGGGCTGCAATTTCTTGTTTCAATGTGTCAAAATCTTTGGTTATTTTGTCTTTGAATTCGCTGAATTCTTGAGACATCTTTTGGATTACTGCTTGAAATTCTAGTTGTATCTTTTCCTCCATTCTGTTCTGAATTCGATTTCTGATATCTCAGCCATTTGTTTATGCATGGGATCTTGTGTAGTGTCTGCCTTATCATTCCTTGGGGGAGTTGATCTGCTCTGATTATTCATATTGCCAGAGCTTTTCTGTTGATTCCGCCCCATGATTATTTTTCCCTGTTTCCTCTGGCTATCCTCAGAGTTGGAGGGTGTCTCTCCAAGATTGGACCCCTGCTGGGTCACACTATTGTTGGTAGATATTTGTAGGAAGTGACCTTGTGTAGCTTCTCTGGGGCTGCCCCAGCCAGGGCATTGTGGCTGTGGGAGCAGCTCCTGAGTGGAGTGTGTCAAACACGGATCCAGCAGCAGGGCTGGGTATGGTGCCCACGGTCTGGCAGTGCCTGGCTTCCAGTGGCTTTGACAACGAGAGTGGGTGGCTCCAACAGTCTCTGGTCGGGCAGAGGGCTCTGTAGAGAGGTACGGAGGGCCTCAGAGGGAGGTCACAGGGCCGCGTGACTTCCTGAGTCCCTGGCCAGATGGACCGGGCCAGTGAGGAAGCAGGGAAGGCACTGGAGGGAGGATGCGGGTTGTGCAGCTACCAGAGACCCTGGCTACGGCGGCACTGGCCAAGGTAGGCTTGGGGGTCTTGGCGGCCTGCAATGGAGTCTCGTGTGTTTGCAGGAGTCCTTGGAGTCGGGCAGGCCTGGGTGCTGAGGCAACGCAGCCCGCAGCAGGGTCGCTCACTCCTGCCAGAGACCCTGGCGGGGGGCAGGCCTGGGTGCTGAGGCAGTGCAGCCCACAGCAGGTTTGCTCACCTTTGCTGCATTCCCTGCAGTGGAGCGGGCCTGGGTGCCGAGGCGACATGGCCCACAGAGGGGTCGCTCATGCCCGCCGTAGTCCCTAGAGTGGGGCAGGTCTGGGTGCCGAGATGGTTCTGTCTGCAGCAGGAATGCTCATGCCCGCTGGCATCTCTTGGGTGGGGCTGGCCTGGGTGTCAAGGCTACGCAGCTTGCAGCTGGGTCTCTCACACCTGCGGGTGTCACAGAAAGGAGGTGGGCCTGGGTCCCGAGGTGGGACAGCTGCGGTGGGGTTGCTCCTGCCGGGCCCGTGTCCCTGGAGTGGGATGGGCCTGGGTCCCGCGGTCTGTGGTGGGGTCGTTCACGCCCCCCGGCGTCCCTCAGCAGTGTGATTTTGGACCTACTAGACCTTAGGCAACTCACCCATAAAATGGGGATAATGATACCTACCTCATAGGATTGTAATGGGGGTTAAAGGAGATAATATTCTTAATGTTTTATTTTATGTGGACTATAGTGAGGATTCAAGTGTTATTATTCAGACTATAGCAAGACCACTGTATTCTCCCAACTCCACCATTGAAATCCACTGATTTGAAGAAAGGAAGAGACTGGAGTGAATTATATAATTTGTGCAGTAGGTTTTTTTTATTTTTTTTTGCAGTTTTTGGCCGGGGCTGGATTTGCACCTGCCACCTCTGGCATATGGGGCTGGCGCCCTACTCCTTTGAGCCACAGGTGGCACCCTGTGCAGTAGATTTTTTTTAAACATAATTTATGCATGGGATTAGACATGTTAAAATGGATTCTGGTGTAGTAAGATAAAATTTTTGGAAGTCTCAAAGCTTTGACTAAAAAGCAAATATGAGAAGGAACTGAAAGAAAAAATGTTGAGAAAGATTATAATATTTGTATCTTTTGTTTTAAGGAACTTTTATAAACAGGCAAAGACAAGTTTTTGGTTTAAGTTCATGAAATGTTTAACTTGGCTTACTCATACATTTCATACTTAGTATGTTGTGGTAGGAAGGTTTTGGGAAGGAGTGGAAACATTTGGAGATTTTGAGGCAATACATCTGTTATCCATCTCCAAATGTATTCAAAAAGGGAAAGTGTGTCCTTTTTGAGAATGCTTATTTATCTTTGGGAACTCTGTTAACTACACTAAGAGTTATCCTAGTTGCTTAGACCCTACCACATTGATTCTTAAACTTTGGTGTTTAAAATTACCTGGGTTGGGTCAGCGGAGTGTTGTTAAGAATGCAGATTCCTTAAGACCCCACTGTTGATTTTGTAGATCTTGGATAGGGTCTTCTAAGGATCCCAGCTTTTTAAGAGGGCCCCCAAGTGATTCTAAACCAGACTGTAATCATTGAACCGCCTAGTTAATAGGCAAGGTCTCTTAATTGATTTAAAATTGGATCGTAAGTATTATGTAATTGATGAACATAAACAGATATAAGAGAAAAAATAAAAATATAGAGGTACTTTGACAACCTCTACTAGGTGGAAAAATTATCCCTGCATAATTAAATCTTACTAATGTGAAAGGTCTTTTTATTTTCATTTTATGTTGTTTAGACAGTCACGCTTGTCTGTTTTGTGAAAAGCTTTAATTTGTAAAACTTTCTTCAGGTCTTCTCAATGTGGCAGCCTAACTTTACTAAACTTTCTTACAGTTTATCAAAAAAGGTGTTAATTTTTATTCCTTCTGTTGTTGTTATTCTTTTACATGCCTTTAAGAAGAAATTCTGCACACTGCACATGGCTTTCTTCCTTTCAAAATTTGCTTCTTTAGCCTTTCTTGCACTTACTTCTGCGGGCTAAAGAAGAAAAAGAGAGAAACCCATGTGACTGAGTTTTTGCAGGCTCTTTCCTACAATTAAGAGATTACATTAGGAAACCATGCTACAGTCATGCTCTTACTTAGAGGTAGTTTAAGAGTGAACTTGATAATGTGTTTTTAAATAACCTTTGAATTTGGCATTTCAATTTTTTTAATTTCAGTTTTGCGTTAGATACTTTTTTGTTAAAAAATATTTCTCTCTGCTTGTGTCTAACCCCACATAAATGAAAACATTTTATTTTATTTTTTTTATTTTTTTTAGACAGAGTCTCAAGCTGTCTCTCTGGCTAGAGTGCTGTGGTGTCATAGCTCACAGCAACCTCTAACTCTTGAGTTTACGTGATCCTCTTGCCTCAGTTTTTCTATTTTTAGTAGAGATGGGGAGTGTGTGTCTTGTTTTTACTCAGGCTGGTGTTGAACTCATGAACTCAGGCAGTCTACCCAGCTCAGCCTCCCAGAGTGCAAGGATCACAGGTGTGAGCAACTGCGCCTGGACCAAATTAAAACATTTTAAATTTACAACTGAATATGGTTTTTTTTTTTTTTTGAGGCAGAGTCTTATTCTGTCACTGGTTAGAGTACAGTAGCATCAAAGCTCACAGCAACCTCAAACTCCAGCTTGAGCACTCCTTTCTCCTTATCTTGAGTAGCTGGGACTATAGACATGTTTTTAGTAGAGACGGGGTCTCACTTTTGCTCAGGCTTGTCTTTTTTTTGGGGGGGGGACAGAGTCTCAAGCTGTCTTCCTGGGTAGAGTGCCCTGGAGTCATAGCTCATAGCAACCTCCAATTCTTGGGCTCAAGTGATCCTCCCACTGAAGACTCCCGAGCAGCTGAGACTATAGACATACCCAGCTAATTAAAAATTTTTTTTGCAGAGATAGGGGTCTCACTATGTGGCTGGAACCAAAAAGTAGCTGGGTGTTGTGGCGGGCACCTGTGGTCCCAGATGCTTGGGAGACTGAGGCAAGAGACGCTTAAGCCCAAGAGTTTGAGATTGCTGTGATACCCTAGCACTCTACTGAGGGGTAACATAATAAGACTCAAAAAAAGAAAAAAAAAAAAAAAAGAAAATAACTGAAGAAGAGAGAATTCAGTTGCATTTAACTATTATTCAAGGACTATAACAGTTTACTTTTGTTAGAAAAACAAATGCTCACATTATTTGCTTTTGAAAAGCATGACAAGGAATATAAAATAAAACTAAAGGTAAATATTTTGTTAAGTTGCTTCTTTTTAACTTACATAGTAACCCCTGACACTATGTACCCCATTTACTTTTTTACTTCCTTTGTGTGCTTACTACCTACAATTAAAGAGATTGATAATCCTTGAATATTATTTGGAAAGTAAAGAGTTTGATGAAATATTTTGAATAATTTGTATAAACAGGTAAAACTGATTTCATTTCTGGTACTCTTTTGAAGAATTAAGCCAGAGACTTGGAATTTGTCATCCTTAAATTTGGTCATCTCCATGTCTGACAAGATATATTTAACTTTACTAAAGTCTAAAACTCTTTAATTGCCAGTATGTTTGCAAAACAGTCCACTTATAAAGGACTAACTTACATGCATGAATTGTGGTAAAATTCCTGTGGCAACTGCATAGCTTTTAACAAATCCATCATACATCATCTATAATAGAAATGTTACAATATAAAAGAAATGCCAAGTTTTGTTTTATAAATAGTCCCTTAATGCTATTGCTAGTTTGCTAGTTTTGAAGTAAATATTAGCCTATGTATGAATTTGTCTCTGTTTTATTAACAACTCAATTTAGGGGCAGCGCCTGTTGCTCAGTGGGTAGGGCACTGGTTCCATATACCGAGGGTGGCGGGTTCAAACCCAGCCCAGGCCAAACTGCAAGAAAACAAAACAAAACAAAACAAACTCAGTTTAATCAGCACTGACTGAGGGGCAGGACCATAAGCTACAAAAATGTCCACTTTGTGGACTCCCGCTCTTTGCCACTGCCTTCTCCCCAAACCCCACAAATTCCTACAAAAATGTCCACTTTGATTGTAGGCATGACAAAACCACTTTTAGGACTCCGTGCCTATAGCCCAGTGAGTAGGGTACCAGCCACATACACCAAGGCTGGAGAGTTCAAGCCCAGCTTGGGCCTGCTAAACAACAATGACAACTGCAACCAAAAATATCCAAGTGTTGTGGTGGGCACCTGTAGTCCCAGCTACTTGTGAGGCTGAGGCAAGAGACTCGCTTAAGCCCCAGGGTTGGAGGTTGCTGTGAGCTGTGATGGCATGGCAATCTACCAAGGGTGACATAGTGACACTGTGTCTCAAAAACAATAAGAAGAACAAGAACAACAACAACACTTTTAGTCTGCCCTTCCTATCTTGGATTCAACCATCCATGGATTGTAAACATTCAGGAAAAACAATGCACCTATACTGAATATGTACAGACATTATTTTCTGGTCATTGTCCTCTAAAAAATTCATATAACACCTATTTACAAAATATTTACATTGTATTAGGTACTATGTGTAATCTAGAGATGATTTAAAGTATACAGGAGGATGTTCATAATTTATATGCAAATAATGCATCATTTTATTTGCGGGTCTAGAGCAGTGGTTCTCAACCTTCCTAATGCTGTGGTACTTTAATACAGTTCCTGTGGGTCGTGACCCACAGGTTGACAATTGCTGGTCTAGAGTATCTTGCATTTTGGTATCTGAGGAAAGTTCTAGAATTAGTCCCCCATAGAGACTAAGGCATGACTATATATTTTTTCCTAGTTGTGAAAAATAGGATAGTTTGGGTCCAAATTATGGAAAGCTTCTAATGCTTGAGTAAAAAATTAAAAGTCTTTATATATAGAAGGATCGAAGATTGAGGGGTAAAGAAATGAAATGCTTTGTTCTTTCCTTTTTGTACTTGATGGTTTTTTCTTTTTCATCCTCCTACCCTCATAGTCTGTCCAAATTCTCCATTGTTCACTCTGCAAGAAAAAAAAGAGCAGAGCTAGGCCTTCTGTGGAGGCCAGTGATACAAACATGAATTGAAGTGTTATAGTATGATAACTAGCAGGGAGCATGAGATGGGTATTTTAAGTTCCTTTAAAATGGAGACTACCGGACGGCGCCTGTGGTTCAAAGGAGTAGGGCACTGGTCCCATATGCCAGAGGTGGCAGGTTCAAACCCAGCCCCGGCCAAAATAAATAAATAAAATAAAATGGAGACTATACTACCCCATCAGTGATCAGAAAAGAGACATAAGATGGAATAAAGGCTTTATTACCTATAGGCCCTGGCAGTATATAGTATGGGGAAAGCCACATGGAGGTTGGTTAGTGTCAGGAAAGGCTGTAGAGGAGTGGGGCCTCTATGCCCAAGCCTTTGCTGGGGTCTAGGGCATTATCCAGGCAGGTTTCTTATGGACAGTTCTTATTGATGGGTTCAAGTAAGCATGTAATAGTTCTAGATGGTCACTGTGGCATATCTGCGTAGTCCATGTAGGGTTTAAGAGTCAGTGAGGCCAGTCAAGTAGGTTGTATCTAGCTGTCCCATAGGGAGGTGATCACCAGGATATCCAACATTGAGGAACTGAGAGAAAGTATAGAACTGGAAAATGTGTCAAGGATGACTGAGAACTGCTTTTGGTATGAGAAAGTTAAACTTATATTCAAAATGGATGCCAAAGTAACATAAAATTATAAGAATTCATTACATGGAGGAAGCCTCTGATACCAAATCTGGTTTGCAAGTCCATCTTTAGCCTCATTTTCGCGGTTAGGGGAGGGTATGACTACTAAAAGATAGTATGAGGGAGTTTTTTGGGGTGAAAAAACTATTCTGTATCTCAATTTCAGTGGTAGTTACACAAATCTATATATGTGGTAAAACTTGTAAAACTATGCATCAAAATAAAAAGTCCATTTTATTCAGTTTAAAAAATCAAATGTTTACTGAGTGCAGGACTTGTAAAGTTTATATGAATCCTGTTCCGAATGCATTTATAGTTTAAAAGTAGTATTCAGATGATTATGTAAGGTACAAAGTAAACAGTATTGGAAAAGAATGATTTATGGAGGAAATGGCTTATAGGGGAGAAAGATTCATGGAAATAATAACTCACTAGATTCTGTACTCCTCCATGAAACTAAGTTTGAGTACAGAGGTATTTTTTTCTCTTCAGACCCCCCAAATAGCTGATTTTCATTTTTGTGTGAAAGTGCAGCACTGGGGATACAATGGTGAACACAGAGCTCATATTCTAATTCAGATGTGACCATCAAGAGCTCACTTTCCCCTCCATCATCTCAACTAAGTGTTAAGAGCTCACACTTTAATACAGAAAATAGCCAAATAAATCTTCAGAATTGTTTTGGCTATTCCTCTTTTGCCTTTCCATGTCAATTTTATTTTACTTTATTTTATTCATTCAATTTTTTTTTTTAAATTTTTATTTTAGTTAGGGTTTTGCTCTGTTGCTTATGCTGGAGTGCAGTGTTGCGTTTGTAGCTCATTGTAACTGCTAATTCTTGGGCTCAAGTGATGCTCCTGTCTTAGCCTCTTCAGGAACTAGGACTACAGGTATGTGTCACTATTCCAGGCTAATTTTTAAATTTATGTTGAGAGGAGGTGTCAATACGTTGCCCAGGCTGGTCTTAAAATCCTGTGCTCAATGAGGTGGTGCCTGTGGCTTAAGTAGGGTGCCAGTCCTATATACCGGAGGTGGTGGGTTCAAAGCTGGCCCAGCCAAAAACTGTGCTCAGTCCTCTTAAAGCTTTGGGATTATAGGTGTGAGCCATACCTGGCTCTAAAATATCAATTTTAGAACCACCTTGTCTTTATCTGCATATAATACTTATTAATTAATTTGAGAAGCGACATCTTTACTATGTTGAGCTTTCCAATCCTTGAACACAATATATCTATGTATCTTTTTGAGTCTTTTTTGATTTCCTTTATCAGTGTTTTAAAGTTTTCAGCATATACCTACTGCCATATTTTAGATTTATTTCTAAATATTTAGTATTTTTGGAGCTATTGTAAATGACATATTTTTAAAAAAATTCAGTTTTGGGCCAGGCGCGGTGTCTCACGCCTGTAGTCCTAGCACTTCAGAGGCCGAGGCGAGTGGAATGCCTGAGTACATGGGTTCATGGCCAGCCTGAGCCAGAGCAAGACCTCATCTCTAAAAATAGCCAGGTGTTGTGGCAGGTGCTTGTAGGTCCAGCTATTTGGGAGGCTGAGGAAAGAGAATCACTTGAGCCCAAGAGTTTGAGATTGCTGTGAGTGATGATGCTATGGCACTCTACGGAGGGCAGCAAAATGAAACTCTGTCTCCAAAAAAAAAAAAAAAAAATTTCAGTAGCTAACTATTCATTTCTAGCATTTAAAAATATGATTGATCTTTATCATTATACCTTTTATCCTGTAACCCAACTAACTTACTAGGAACTTTCTTGTAGATTCCATGAGGTGACAATTTAGACAATCCTATTGTTATGTTAAAAAATATTGAGGTATTGTACCTCCTGGTAATTAGAACTTTTTACCCATATTTTGCTGATGTTCCTTATTACTGTTTGTGTGCTTGTCCTAAAAGTTCTTTCCTATATCCTTCCTCTTTTCTTCCTCTGGTGGTTTCTTCCTTTTCTCTTAGATACTACAATTGGGCTTAAGGAACAGACTCTCCTGGGTGGTGCCTGTGCCTCATTATGTAGGACACTGGCCCCATATACCGAGGGTGGTGGGTTCGAACTCGGCCTCAGTCAACTTGCAACAAAAAAATAGCCAGGTATTGTGGCGGGCGCCTGTAGTCCCAGCTACTTGGGAGGCTGAGACAAGAGAATCCCCTAAGTCCAAGTGCTGGAGGTTGCTGTGAGCTGTGATGCCATGGTACTCTACCTAGAGTGACAAAGTGAGACTCTGTCCCTAAAAAAAAAAAAAAAAAAAGGCAACAGACTCTGCATGAAACATTCTCTACATTTTCTAATAGGTATATAGCATAAAAGTAAGACTATTTTCATAACTTTTTTTTTTTTTTTGAGACAGAGTTTTACTATGTCGCCCTCGGTAGAATGACGTGGCCTCATAGCTCACAGCAACCTCCAACTGTTGGGCTTAAGTGATTCCCTTGCCTCAGCCTTTCGAGTAGCTGGGAGTACAGGTGCCCGCCACAACACCTGGCTATTTTTTGGTTGTAGTTGTCATTGTTGCTTGGCAGGCTCAGGCTGGGCTTGAACTCGCTAGCTTCGGTGTATGTGGCCAGCGCCCTACTCACTAAGCTACGAGCGCGAAGCCATAACTACTTTTTTCTTTAACCCTTAATCGTTCTATTTTGTTCTCACCTGCTATGAAAAAGAAGATCTTGCATGAAATTTATTTACCATGGGAAATAAGAAATACCATAAGGTAACTTGCTAACATGAATACACTTGGACTTTATTCTGGAGGGAGAAGAAAATGTTTTATATTTTGAACTATTTAAATGAAAGCATTTTGGCAGTACATAGGATGGATGAGATTAGGGATAGTTATAAACCTCTTACACGTTGATTATTGTATGGAGTACACGAACAAGGTGAGTGTGATTACAAAGAAAAGGAATTATGCAAGGGACCGATCTCAAACCTTTATTAGTGGTATGACGGTGGGAAGGACTTTGTGGAGTTATCACTCTATCTTAGGAATGGTGGAGTGGCACATTGAATCTTAGGAGAATTTGACAGCTGATCAAGAAAAGTGTTTGGAAACACGTCTTATACTTCAGATTGTGCATATAATTTGAAGAGATTTGTAGACCTCCACTAACCTATTCATATAGGTTCATTGATTTTTTTATAAAGAAACTTTGACTTGGATATTCTCTAAAGTCCCTGGCAGCTCTAACATATTATAAAAAATTATAAATTTCACATTCAGCTGTATAATTTGTTTTTTTTGACAAATTGAATTCCTTCCCTTTTTGATAGCTCTGATCTGAAAATATCTAGGTTAGTTAAGTAGTGTATATTAAATAAAAATTCTCTTTTTTTCAATTTTTTAGGATTTATAATAACGACAAAGACAAGATCCAGAAACAGTCTGAAAAAAGAAATTCTTGGAAATAAAAAGCCTAAGTTATCTGGTAAAAAACTACTTTTTTTGCATATAGTCAGCTGAAAGTCTTTTTCAAGTGAAAAATGATTGAGGTTTGGAAAGAATGTAAGTAATCTTCATGCCATCTCTTTAATCCACAGTACTCAAGGGTAGCCAAAGTACTGAATTTTAAAGAGACAATGCTTATGCTTCTTTGAATTAATTATGAGTCATCTATGGCATTCCATGTTCACTAGATAATGTTTTCTTTTTGGCTTTTTATTCTTCAGGGAAACTAAAATCCAGGAAGTTTATGTTTTCAGTAGTCCAGCTTCTCTTGAGACAGAGTTTGAAGATCGGGTCATGATTTTTAATTTTTTAAACAGATTTTACTCTTTTAATTAAGGTTGGCTTCTTCTCTGTTAGGACAAGAATTCTAATCCCTTTTAATGTACTACTCTATTGAAATGATTATTAAAATTTATCTAATGATCATGAAAGGTTGAAGTAGTCATATAGATGTAAACATTAAGCAAAAATAGTGTTTTTTGTTTTTTTTTAGAACTGACATTGTTGGCAGGATTTAGCATTAGGCAGTCATAGTTTTCTATAGCGTCAAATTCCACAGTCTGAGAAACTGAGATTTATCATGCTTTGTCTCAGATATGTAAGTGAGTTTGCCAATTCTTAAAGACCCAAGCACTGGATAGTCTGTTATCTATGAAATCACAAGTGGAGAATTTACATGGTATAAATAATTTTTGTCTCTTTTTGGTTAGCTTTATCCTTTAATAAAATATAGTCTAACTTTTAATATTCCTAACTTTTGTTGTGTGTGTGGTTAAAGAAATGAAGAAATCTTGGCAAAATGTAAACGGATATAGATAATGTAGAGTAGATATTAACAATCTAGAGCAGTGGTGCTTAACCTTCCTGATGCTGTGGCCCTTTAATAAAGTTCCTGTGGGTTGCGATCCACAGGTTGAGAACCGCTGATCTAGAGTCATCTATTAATCTTTTTTTTTTGTTTTTGTGAGACAGAGCCTCAAGCTGTCACCCTGGGTAGAGTGCTGTGACATCACAGCTCACAGCAACCTCCAATTCCTGGGCTCAAGAGAGTCTCCTGCCTCTGCCTCCCAAGTGGCTGGGACTATAGGCGCCCGACACAACGCCCGGCCATTTTTAGGTTGCAGCCACCATTGTTGTTTGGCGGGCCTGGGCTGGATTTGAACCCACCAGCTCAGGTGTACGTGGCTGGTGCTTTAGTCACAGGCACTGAGTCTATCAATCTTTATTATAAAAACCTGAAGAGAGAAGGCAGAGAAATGATTGTATCAGTAGGCTTTTTTCCCCATCATTTATCTTCTTATCCTCACATTAGTTTTTTTCTTGTATGCCTCTTTTTCTTTTATACTTATATTTTCAACAATAAAGAAACATTAAACTACTGATTCTCAGCTGGTGCTTACTCTTAACTATTGCCACTGATTTTCTCAATTACTTTTTCCTAAAGTTTGGATACAAGTTAGTGAAGAGTGGAAGGCAGTGTGTTTGGATTTCTTTGTATAAAGATATGTGTACATATGAACATGGTATTTATTGGGATGGAGGATGAACTTAAAGGGAAAGATGGATTAATGCTACCATCCACTGTTCTCTTTGTCACAGAGGGAAAAGAGAAAACAATTAGGAAACACATAGTTCTTAATATCTCCAGCATATCTGAAATAATAAGGTACTTTTCAACTTATAAAAACTTGACCGTTAGAGAAGACTGATAAATAACCCTCTTTATCAACTTGTCTGAGTCATAATAAATAGAAAATAAAAATATATAAGAAACACAAATTGTTGTAGCCCCTGTGGCCCTGGTCTCCGAGGCGGGCTAACCTTAATTGCAGGGTAACCTCGAGCAACCGCTGCAGTAGCCTTTTATTGAGACAGCACAAGACAGGTGAGGAGCACCTGCGGATGAATTGGCTGAGGGCCCGCCCCGCAGCTGCAAATCATCTTGCTCAGAGGTCGTGTGGCTCTTGGCATCCTCTACAACAAATGGAACCTAAAAGCATCAACTTTAATACAGATACAGTGTGGATCCAAAGACCCATATCTTCAACTTGTGGCTGAAGTGGGCCTCCTAATACTTCTCTTATACAGCAGATGTTTCCTGAGATTAGGGGGCCAAAGAGGTGCAGAGGTAACTTGGCTCTGTTAATAGGAGAGCAGAACAGACTGTATCTTCTCTCCTGTTGGGCAGCAAAGTCCACGACCAAAATTCAACCCCTCAGGTGGAGATGAATAAGGGGCAGAGAGAAGCTAGAAATGTCCTTCTGTTCCCTTCCCTGAAACATGAATACTATAGAAGAAGAGTGACCCACTTCCCCAACACTGTCATGTAGATCTTATTCATACAGTCAGACATTATCTCTAGAGTCCTGAGAGAAAGAATTGCTCTCTTGTATGTGCACACTTGAACACATTTGGTTTGTTTCGCTAAGTAGCCTTTAGCATTGATTTAAATCTGAATTTCTTGGTAGATAGGAGATGGGGAAGAGTGCCTATGTGTATGTTTGTGTCTGTCTCTGTCTTTAGTTTGAAAAATGTGAAAAGGAGGAACCTAGTCTCACATTTTATCTGCTCTGGCATTTTGACTTCACCAGCTCCCTAACAATGGATTGGGAAATCAAGGGATGGGACATGAGAAGAACAACATATTTTTGGCCTTGTTGTGTACCCATTCCTTATATGTTCCCCTGAGGATTTAATAAAAGTGAAGTTTCTCTTCCTAGGCTGACTAAAATCTATGGAATCTGGAATGTTGTTTCCAGATCCGCATACAATGTTTGTAACAATATTTGAAAATTACTTTTCATTGCTGATATAAGCTTTTCACTACATTAAACTATAAACAGTGTTTGTGGTAGGGGATAACCTGAAAACCCAATCCAGAATTCCTTAGTGACATAAGAAATTAATGTGGAACAGTAACTGATGGCCTTACTTAGCAATTGGATACCTGTGGGCTCATATTTCTTTTATCGAAATTTTTTATAGCAACCAAAGTTTATTGACCACATAAATTTAAATATTTAGCCTTGGTTTGTTTGCTGTGATTTAATGAGAATTTGAACTTTATTCTGAGCTTCTTATGATTGTATTGTTATATTATAGTATATATTCAAATTAGTCTTTTTTTTTTTTTTTTTTTGAGACAGAGCCTCAAGCTGTCACCCTGGATAGAGTGCGGTGGCGTTACAGCTTACAGCAACCTCCAATTCCTGGGCTCAAGTGAGTCTCCTGCCTTCACCTCCCAAGTAGCTGGGACTACAGGCGCCTGCCACAATGCCCGGCCATTTTTTTTTTTTTTTTTTTGGTTGCAGCCATCATTATAGTTTGGCTGGTCCGGGCTGGATTCGAACCCGCCAGCACAGGTGTACGTGGCTGGCGCCTTAGTCTGTTGAGCCACAGGTGCTGAGCCCAAATTAGGCTTTTTATTAATATTTTGGAAGTTATTTATTTTTCCCTTTTTATTCCTGCTGATCATAGGAAAATTCTATAGAGACTATATCCATGAAAAGACCTATTGTTACTTGGGGTAAGAAGTTAGTATTCTGGTCAGGTGTGGTGGCTCACACCTGTAATCCTAGCATGTTGAGGAGCCAAGGTGGGAGGATCACTTGAATTCAGGAGTTCCAGATGAGCCTGAACAACATAGCGAGAATCTCATCTCTACAAAACATACAAAAATTAACCAAGAGTGATGAGCCCTGTAGTTTCTGGCACTCAGAGGCTGGAGGCAGGAGAATGGCTTGAGCCCAGGTGTTATAGGTTACAGTGAGCTATCGTTGCACTGCTGGACTTTAGCCTGGGTGACAGAGTGAGACTGTGTCTCTTAAAAAAAAAGTTATTAGTATTCCTTGGCTTTAATTTTGGAGGTCTAACATATCCTTTTTTTTTTGAGGCAAGGTCTCACTGTTGTCACATAGTCTCAGTGCAGTGACATGATCATAGCTCATAACAACCTTAAACTCCTGGGCTCAAGTGATCCTCCTGTCTCAGCCTCTGTAGTAGCTGGGATGACAGATATGTGCCATTGTGCTTGGCTAGTATTTTATTTTTTATTGAGATGGATTATTGCTAAATTGCTCAGGCTGATCTCGATCTTCTAACCTCAAGCAATCTACTGCCTGGGCCTCCCCAAGTACTAGGATTATAGGAATGAGGCATTGTACCTCACCCAGAGCCCTTTTTATAGCAACATTAATCCATTCATGAGGGTTCTGAGAATACCTAACATTGTTGCTTATGTTTCAACATATGTGTTTTGGGGAACATGTAGACCATACCACTTAATACTGCTTTTTACGATTCATTCATGTTGATGGATACAGCTTTGGTTTACTTTCACTGAGGAATAATATTACATTTAAGAATATACCATATGTAAAGTTCTCTGTTCTGTCAGTGGATTTTTGGATTGTCAAAAGGCGCCTGTGGCTCAGCGAGTAGGGTGCCAACCCCATATACCGAGGGCTGCGGGTTCAAACCCGGCCCTGGCCGAACTTCATCAAAAATTAGCCGGGCGCTGTGGCGGGTGCCTGTAGTCCCAGCTACTTGGGAGGCTGAGGCAAGAGAATCGCTTGAGCCCAAGAGCTGGAGGTTGCTGTGAGCTGTGACTCCACAGCA
>CAUYON010212926.1:0-69882 GCA_963573935.1 Arctocebus calabarensis
TGCCCATGAACTGTGAGGGGCCGCAGCTAAGCCCAGGGGCCTGAGTTCCAGCATGACCAGTGCCTGGGCCCTACACGGCTAGGAAAGGCAAGAGTAAATGTTCCATATCCCATTTGTCTACCACCATCTGAATCTTCCCCCTACAATTCTCTCCTTCTTCTTCATGCCCCTTCCAAATTTTCCTATCACGCATCCCTGGAGCCTAGGTGTGAAACCTAAGAGGCATTTTGCTTTGACTTCTTCCTCTCCCTTAGCCTCGTATCAGATCAATCACCACGTTCCAATGACTTTCTCTGCAGGGTCCTGTTCAGCTGTGTCTTCCTTTCCACTCTGAACTATGTGTCTGAGTCCAGGGCTTCACTCCCTCACATTGTGACCACCGCAGCCACCTCCTCACTGGCATCTCATCCCAAAGCCCCATCTGAACTGTTCCCCAGGCAGCTGCCAACCTCATCTTCTGAGACTAATGTACATAGTTCAGCTTTTTTAAAAGTTACCTGGCCACACTGAAGAAAAGACTTATAAAATCTCAGGTCCTCTGGCACCCAGGAATTTCACTCCCAAGAATGTGTCCCATGGAAAGAATCCCAAAAGAAAACAGAACAAGAACAATGTAGAACAACATCTTCTACATTGTGAAGATGTTCACTGAATTATTACTAGAATATGGGAAAATCTGGGCCAGGCCCTCTGGGGGGCAAGGGGGAGACAGCAGAGTAGGTTCACACTCCTGGAGGGCTATGAAGACGGTGTAACAACGTGAATGGTGTAAGCAGGGAAACGTAAAGAAGACAACAGAACATGCGTCCCTCACAGATGCAACTCTGGGGACAGGGGACAGAAAAACAGCAGCCAATCCACATATAAAGGCTAGACGGGAAAACAGCCACTGCCGCACCAAGGATGCTGGTTTGCAGACAAGCTTCCTCATCATTATGCTGCTTTGCAGGACCGAATTTATAAATAAAAGTTTAACCAACCTTCAAAAACTACCTCTTTCATCAGGTCTCACCCCTCTACTTTATAATTTTAAAAGTCTCCTTACCAACTCCAAGATACGCCACAAATATAATATCTGGCCTTCAAGAGCCTTCTGGTCCAAACCCACATCTTCCAAATTGATCTTCAATTCCCCAAAGGAAATCCTTTCTTCCAGCTCCCCACTTTTGCTCACCTTGTTCCTTCAGCCTGGAAGGTCTTCTTCTACTGCTCTCTCTACCCTGCCCACGCAGGTCATTCTTCCTCTGAATAACTTGCACTGTTTGAATTGTCAGTTGTAGATATTGCTTCGGGATTTTTTTCTCTTCAAGTATATCTAAGTACCCTGAGATGGGAGGATGGTGTCTTGTGTCCCACAGAGCTTAGTCAGATGCCCTCATAAATAGAAATGGTCACTAAGTCCTAAAGACCTGGGTTCAAAACCCCAGCTCCACAGCTGACAAGCAGATCAAGTCATGTCTGAGTGTCAGGCCCTCACCTGTAACACCCTCCCAGGAGCCAGCAGGGCTAAGCCCAGCAACAGGCTCTGTGTTTTCTTAAGAACACTCATTTGACTAACATTTATTTACTGTCCTTGCCAAGTGTAAATTGCTAGGCAAATGGAAGCTATTATTGTATAAATCTCCGTTGAGCATTGTGTAGTAATGGCCAGTGAGACAGAGAAACAAACCTAAGGAAACTGAATGAGACAACCCAGCTCATCTGCTGAATGACTGACTGATTGAATGAGTCTGAACAGGCCTTTAAATTATAAAACAAACTGTGAAATTTGCTCTTTTAAAGGACATACCGATCATCACAGTCCTCCACACCACGCCCCTCTCCTTCTGTTTCTTTTGTTTCAAGGAGCAATTAATCATGGAAACTAGAAAGAAGCCACAGCATAGATGGGAGGCAGCACAGAAATGCACTTCAAGGAGTTGGGACAGGCTCTAGACCTGGTCTTAGTTCACAGGTGGCACAGCCTGTGAACAAATGGGGTGGCGCAGAGACCAGTTCTGATTTCTCTTCCAAGGGCTCTTCCAAGGTAGGCTCCCAGGGAAACAGACCAGAGTGTGGGGACATGACAAGGTCTTTTCAGCGTAAGGAGCTGGGAAAAGCTGAGAATAAGCTCCAAAAGGGCTGTGTTCTGTGCTCACCCCAGCTTTGGGCTTAGTACATGGTTTGTAAGGGTCCTTCACCTCTCTGGCTCAGGGGATCTCTTAGGGCTCCTAGTTCTTAGGGTGGTATCTAAGAAACTCAACAAGAAACTAAAGGGGACGTTGGAAGCCAGGACAGATTGGCTGCTTCCTGAATCCCCAGGTCTGGTCCTATGGTGATTTAGCAGTATGCACGCTTCGAGTATTGTGCAAGCACTTTTTACTAATAAAATATAGATCTCACTTTGGAAGTGGTATTAGTTTCTCAGGACTGCTATAACAAAATTTCATAGTTGAAACTTAAAACACCAGGAACCCATCTCACCATTTTGGAGACCAAAAATCTAAAGCCAATGTTGGCAGGACAAGGCCATGCTTCCTCTAAAAGCTGTAGGGAAAGATCATCCCTGAGTCTACCATACTCTAGTGTGACTTCATCTTTACTAATTACAGCTGCAATAACCCTTCTTCCGAGTAAGTTCAATTGTGAGGTATAAGCGGTTGGGACTTCAACATACATTTTTGCAAAGGACCCAATTCAATCCATAATAAGGTTAGGATGCTGAGGAATTGGCTGTAGGATTTCTTCCAAAAAATACCAGGCCCTGTTTCACGAGCTTGGGGGTTACAGGAATGAAGAAGGCCAGGTGCCTCCTTCAAAGACATCAGTTCTAGCAGGCAAGGGGCAGTCTCTGTTTGCTCCTTGAGACCCGCTTCTCTGCCCTGCTTTTCCCAGCAAGCAGCTCCTGGAAGATGCCTGCACAATGTGGTAAGAATGAGGGGTACACTCCTGCTCATGCCTACCGAGTGGACTGCTATAACAAAATTTTGTTATAGCCTCCTGTAGCTGCAGCCTTTGCCTGGTTCTAAAAGCATGGCTCCCTCCCCTTATCCTTTAGGTCTCAGGGTGGTAAACCCCCCCTGCTATGGCTGGTCAGTCCCCAAGCATTTTGTTTTCTTTGTTTCTGTCTTTAACTCTGTCAAACCTGTGTACAGTCCCTTCATGAATCTCCTCTCAATCACCTCTTTCTACTGTGCCATCTGTTTCTGCCAGACCCTTGACGATACTCAGGGTTTCAGTTAGTAGCCCTTGGTAGGCAGCACATCTCCACTAACCCTCCCCACCGAGGTCTGCTGCACTGCACAGAAGGAGACAGCCACATGCCAGCATGGCCTCGCCCTGACCACAAGGGACTTAGATCAGGTAGAGGGTGTGCATCTCAGCCCCACCACTGTCTGGTTTATATGACCTTGAGAAAATTACTCCGACATCTAAGGCTTGTGTTCAGCCATCCAGTAAATGAGGATAATAATGTCCATTTCACAAAGCATTTGAGGGAAGTCAGTAAAATATTATTTACCAAGCACTTACTGCAGCCTCTGTCAAGTAGTTGGTCCGCAAAGAGCAGTCATGTGTATGTTTCCACGGTTGGTCCCGGTGTGGGAAGCAGAACCTTTCATGGGCCCAAGTTCCTAAGCTAAACCCAACGAGACTAGCCACCTACTGGGCCAGAACCTTAAGGCTCACTCCGGAGGATGGGCGTTGGCTCCCCAGGTCTGGGCTCCAAATCCACCCTTTCAGCCTCTTCAGTTGATTAAGAAACCACAATGAGCTCTCCTGCCGCACTCTGATTTCTTCTCAGCCACCCCTGCTTGACCCCAGACAGAGGCACTTGGTGCAGTTTCGACATCCCCACATGCACCCTGCGTGGGGAATCCAGGATGGGCAGAAACCTCAGCAAGTGCCTCTCTAGCTCGCTGCTCCTAAAGACTAAATGGACCTTGTGTGGCCCCAACTGGGTCTGAAGCAATGGGGAAGGCTGCCAAGGTGGAGTCCGGATAGCCACGCAGTCCACCCTCACCCCCAACATGCACTGTGGCACAGGAACGGTGCTGGGCTTTGGGGGTATTCAGTGTTTTTCTCTGTTCCCAGGTGCCCATGCACAGCACACGAGGCTGACATTAAGGGGGCTCCAGCCGCTGGCTATGCTCTGGACAGAGCCACAGCCCAAGCACAGCACTCCCAGCATGGCCCTCTTCTGTCTCTGGCCCCCTGGCCCCTGGAGATGGGAAATAATTGCCTTGGCCTCCTACAGTGAGAACTGGGGGTGGCAGCCCCTCTCCTGTGCTAAAGGCAGAGACTTTCTGAACTAGCTGGAGATAAATGTCCATATTAGGGCTCTGTCTGAGAGTGGTGGTGCATGGGTAGGTGTGGCCATAGACCTGTACCTCCCACAGGACCCCTGGCCCATCTTGCCCACAATGCAGCAAGCCCTGCAGCCTCAGCTCAGGAGAGCGTGAGTGCCTCGGCAGGGGTTTCATGGCAGACAAGAATATCTGGCTTGGGAACAACGGGGCTCTTCTCCCATCTACTGTCTTGTGTGCCAGCAGAGAGTACATCCTCCTTGGAAGCCCACAAGAGATTAAGACAAAAAGTCTTCTCTTGCATCTACACCCGCTGGAGGAAGGGTGAGAAAACTGCTCAACTGTCCCTTTGAGTTTTCCCAAAGGGCCAAAGCCAGGCTGGTGCTTCAGAACAGGGGCAGTGGTGACCACAATATCAGTCCTGCTGCCCTCCCAGAGAACATGCTACTGATCTTCCTGACGTGTCAGGCCTTAAGTTCATTCTTTACAGTCAAATGATTTCAATCATATCCTTGCTTGAAATGAGGTGAAAGCTCAGTGCTGGGGCTTCCCTCGGGAGGCTGCTCTCATGTCAGGCTGCACCCAGGGCTCCGTGCACTTCACCATCATAAGGCCTGAGCCTGCTGCCTCCGCTCACTCTCATGTTCCCACTACTAAGGGTGGCCCGGGTCTGCTATGGCCTCCCAGCCTCATCACAGCTTCCCGTCTCCACATAGGATGGAGGAGGGGAGCCGTGGGTGCGAACTCTGAGAGTTGCAGCAACAGCAGCCCTGAGCAAGTGAGACCAAACCCAGAAACAGGGACATGGGAGACCAAAAGCCTTCCATTTGGGGTGCAAAAACTCCCAGGCATCCACAATCCTTTTGCCTTCCACTTCTTCTACCTTAGCTCCCTCCCCCACTTCTGTACACTCCTCATACTTCAAGATGGCCAGACATCTCATAGCCACGTGTGTCCTTCCATATCTGAAAATATGCCACAGCCAGAGAACCGAGAAGAAAGCTGGATCTCACCACCCTGGCTGGAAGCCCCCAGACTTCTCTAGCATCGAACATCATAGGCAGAAACCAAACTGGCCAGACTGTGCCAGTGGGCACAGTCGGAACAGGCCTCGGAGGCTGCTCTGGGGCCCAGGACTGGTTGCCACCCACTCCCAGGCCATTAGGCTTCAATGGGCATTTACCAAGGCTGGCAGGTCCTTTCCAAACCTCCCCTTCTCTTCTACTGCCCCAGATTCCTTCCTGACACAGGCCACACTTTTCTTCCAGCCAATCCAACAGCAAAGGAAGAGATGGGCAGAAAGAGGAAAGAGAACTACACAGGGATGCCAGGATCAAGGGACATCATTTAAATCAGCACCCCAGCATGCTGATGGCACAGGCCTGACCAGAAGCCCGCTGCTGCTCAGTACTTTACCTATTTGCATTTTGTGGTGAGAGTCAAACACCTATTAAAATTTAGGAGCCTGGCATTTTCCAGTCTTCCAGCACCATGAATTCTAAGGGAGATTAAATCTGTTTGCCCCAGCCACTGTGACAGACCAATGAGTTTGCGCTGACGGCACACGGTAAGAACTGTGCATAATAAACCTGCTGCCTCCTGCTCCTGGTGGTGCAATGACAGAGGCCTCTCACTTTGCGGGGGATGCGGGCACCCAGGGCATCAATCACCCTGGAGAAGAGCAGGGAGGAGAGCCCGCACGCCCATGCAAAATGACTCTCTGCAGCACTAATGAAGGCCGGCGATGGATGGTGGCCTGAGCTCGTTAATCAGAAGGAGCATGCTGCCGCCTGCCTTTCTCTGCCAGGCCTCCAGGCCCTCAGTACTGACTGCTCTGTGGCACAGTGGCTCTCAGATGACACAGGCACTGGGTTGTCCCCCTGGGCCCCCGTATGCACTGGTAGCAAGACCAGAGAGCCAGAGTCTCCGGAGAAAGGGTTGTGGTGCGGCAGCTTAGGGATGTGCCAGGTAAGTGACGACTAGTCAGAGAAGGGAGTGGGGGCTGGCCTGGCAGGCTTCTGATTTTCCCTGGACACATCCCAGACCAGGCTGGTGCTGCTGAGGCCCCAGGGGCCACTTCAGCATGCCGCTGCCCTGGAGGACGGACACTGGCTGCTCCTTCCTCTTCCCAGTGTCTGCCGTTCCTCTGCTGCTACACAGGGCTGCCGCCCCGTGGGTACCGCTGCCCATGAGTTCTGCTTTCCTCACATTCAGCCTTCATGGCCTACCTCACTGCCCCTTCTCCACTCCAGAGAACCAGACTGGTCTACTGCAGCCCCCGGACTCCTACCTGGGTCCTCCGGACAGAAGCTGTCCTCGTTATACTCTGGCCCTGCCCCACACATCCCTCCAGTCCTCTAAGGCCCTCCATCAACCCTCGTACCCCCTCTGGGCCTCCCCGACCACCCAGCCTCAGCCTTCCTCCCCCCTAGAAGATGGAGCCCACCTCGCATGGACACCACCACCCCCCCCAGCCCTCCAAGGCCTGCCTTCCATGTTCCCCTCTCTGGAGTTTCCTGTTCCAGTTCCCTGCAGGCTCTGAGAACAGCGCCAGCATCTCCACTCTCACCCACAGGGCCCGTGCACTTCACAGGGCACCTTGCATCCTGTGACGCCCCATTTTTACATCCACTGATGGTCGATGGGCCACCCCAGATACATATATCGGGCCCCAGCATTCAAAGGCTATACACAAAGGATGCATGGCAGACTGCTTTTCCTCCAAATGACTCAAGACCCCGGGTCTGCCCCATCCCTGAATGTGGCAACATGTCACCATGCAGGATTCAATCACTCTCTGCTTTTCATAATCTCTCTCTGTTCCATGGGGTGATGGGATCAATGGAGCAGCCTAATGGGAACACAGCTCACCCTTGGCTGTGAGATCACATCCCGGCCTCCCTAGCCATGTGGTTGTGTGGGGGGTGCTGCCCAAGACCCCTCCAGCACTGCCCCCTCACTCCACAGATGCTTCCACTCCCAGGAATGGACCTTTTGCCATTCTACCCTTTCTTGTCAGGGAAAGTGTGCCCATCCCTGCCTGTCACTCATGCTCCCAAGCACCCCGCCCCCCTTATTACCAAGATATCTGGAGAGAGACCAAGGAAGATTTCTATTTGTGTTTCCCGATCAATAGCATTGACTGGCTCTTGGCACCTGGCATTTCCTGAGATCCCAAATAGTCCTGACGCCATCGATGCCCTCTCCAGAAGCCTCACAACCCTCACAGTGAATGCCTCTGTGCAAGACGCCTCCAAAGGGGTCTGCAGCTCCAGGCAGAACTCCCTTGCTGAGTGTCCTGCTGGCTTCCTACAGCTGGAGGCCCTCCCGCCCTCCCGCCCTCCTGCCCTCCTGCCCTGGCTGTGAGCACCCAATCTCCTGCTACAGCAGGAAAAGAGGCCAGAGGGCCTGGGCCTAAACCCCCCAGAGCAACAGCTGCCACGCTCCCAAAACTATTCGCAGCTTTAGCAACTGAGTAAGTTCCACATCACAACCCAGATGCTACTTAGCTGCAGACACTTTAGATTTAGACATTTTATAGAATCTTTCTCACCTACACAAATAAGGTAAGATTGGAGAGAGGAGGCCTTCTACAATGGTGTGTCCGAGGGAACAGAGTAGGAGACAGATGACCCTGCTGTGCGGGGTCTCTCTCTGTCCAGTCTCTCTGGATAGGCAATGGATGGGGTGGGCTAATTGCTTAGGACCTTCTAAGGATGGAGGCTTACACCTGAGTGGAGCTTCAAGTGCACATCCAGACCTCTTAACAACGCCAGTCAGAAGCAACCTGAAGTCTCCTCATCCTCTTCAATGCTAGAAGCTCAAGGGGAGAGTCACTGGTCCACCTGGTCTTAAATTGTGTCTACAGAGAGCAAAAGATTCCTGGAGAGACTGGAGCCTCAAGTTTCTCCATCCTTTTCTGAGGCCAAAAGGACAGGCTTCAGGAAAAATGACAGCAGCAGTTCTCTTCCTTCTGGACTGGCAAAGATCAAGTTCAGTGGCTTCCGAGTCTGGAAGGCTGATCGTGTCTTCTGACTCAGATGTGATGGGCTGATCCAGACTTCACATGCCCATTCCCCCACTGCTTGATATTCAAATGCAGTGGGGGATGGGGCCCCAAATCTGGGTCTGGCTCTCATTTCAAGGTTGACAAAGCTCCAGATGCCTGGTACACTCCTCCACCCCAGCTTGAGCCTCTGATATGGCACCCTTACAGTTGGCCATAGTCCCTGCTTGTATATCTCCAAAGACAAGGTACTTACTCCCTTACCAGGCAGGTATTTTCTTGTTAGTTGATTCCAACTTTCAGAAGGCTGGCTCCCTGGCATTCCTAACTGTCCCCTTTCTCTGTGGCAACCTTGTGCATTACAAGGGCCATGACCTCGTGAGTGTTCTCTTCTTCAGTGCCAACATTCCTGGTCCCATCAGCTTTTCTCCCAGCCCCTCCCACCTTGCCTGCACTGTCCTCTGATAATCCAGCACCTGTCACTGAGCTTTACGAGCTCTGCCTGGTCTGACTACACCAGTGGAAAAGGAGCTGTCACCTCCCTGGTGCCAGTGGGGGGTGCACATTCTATTTCTGTTGATGGATCAATCTCAGGACCACACGACTGCCTGGGAAGCCCCAAGGCAAAGGCAGGCTGTCTTCATCTCCCCATCAGTTTCCTTATGCATTCCACCAAGCATCCTCAGACTCTCCAGAAGAAACATGGCTCTCTAGAATCCACCCGCAGGAGCTGAAGGACTCCGACAAGCAGCTCCCCTTCCACGCTGTGGAAGCAACTCCCCCCCAACCCCCGTCTCCGTCCTCCATTCTCCTCCCTCTGTCTCCTTTCTCCTTGTTTCCACTCCCTCCTCTCCTCGTCTTTGTGCTGTTGTTGCTGTTAATAGGGTGCTTCTGGGATGAATAGTGTTTTCAGCTCTGGCCAGGAATACATCCGGCCTTTCCCAGCCCTGCCCAGTCCTCACCACGCTGGAGCTCTGTGGAGAGTTGGGCCAGACAATGGGCCAGTGGGCTCACTGTAGAACTCACAAAAGCCCCATCATCCACCACACAACCCAGAGTGACAGGCACAGGGAACAAATCGCCCTCCCTGCAGGCTGTCCACATGGGATACTATGGGGGCATGGGGCCTCTGGGCAGCATGGCTGGAGCCCTGGGCCCTGGGCCCAAGACAGCCAATGGCAATGGCCAGGCCCTCCATCCTTCAGTTCCCAGAGCTGCGGAGTCATGCAGAAGGCTCCCACCCTCACATTCACTGGGAGTGTCAGCACCTCCATGCAGATGCTGAAGCCCGTAGCTACATATGCAGAACGTCCCATGCCATGTGTTCAGGATCCAAGAGAAGGAAATTTGCACTGTGGTCTTTAAGGGAGGAACTATGTCCAGGGAAGGGTCAGACACAAAGCACAGGGGCCATGTCTGTCTGCTGGAAGAATGGGCAAAGAGGTCAGCGACTGAGTCAGCAAGTCAGCAGGCTGGAAAGGGGCTTCAGCAGGTATGTAAGGCAAACACAGTATAGAGGATTATTCCTGACCCCCCAATGATATCTGCTGTGGACATGAATATCTGCTTCTATGAATGTTTAAATTCTTTCTTGCAAGGTGTCTATTCTCCCTACCTTCTCTTGATTTCCATCACCAGTACTAGCTGACTTTCTTGGAAGGGAGGGTGTTGCCTCTTCCTCACTTCATGAGATCGCTCTAATGCTTGTCATGTCATGATAATAAGTGGCAAACAGCAAAGCAACTGCATCCCTCCTGTCAGGTGTCTTGGTGCTTGTACGTCAAATTCATATCTCAACAACCCTTCACTCTGCAACACTCAAATTTCAGGGTTGGGATGGCCAGCAATAGCAGATTTCTTTATCTGTCATCAAATACCTTGGCCCTACCTGCCCTTCCTTTAGAAAAACGATGCAAAACTTTATGCACCAGCAAAGGAAGACACACACCTACTTCCCTTAAAGGACCACCACCTAGCTGGCCATGGTACAGCTAAGAGAATGCAGAAGTTGGAGTCAAAAGACACAGGTTCTAACCCAGCGAGTGTGGGTGACAGCAGTGCACCGCAAGGTAACCCAGACAACCTCTTTGAGCTCCAATTCATCATCAGTAGCATGGGTGTCACATACCTGTTCACCAGGTCAATGTGAAGATCAAACAAAATGCTTTCTGTGTAGTGTTTAGTACTGTAGCTGACCCATAAAGATCAGTTATCAGTGCTACCTATTACTACACCTAAATGGTTAGATAAAAAATTAAGACATATGTTTTTTTTTATAAATAGCCCTTATATCTACACTTTAGAGTTTACAATATATTTTTACAGGCATTATCACATATTCAGGACCCCATTCGGAGACAAGCATTGGCCCTACCGCTTGAGATCTCATTATGCAAACTGAACAGAGTCCCATCAGTTGAATGTGGCTCAGCTTGCTTTCCCTAGACCTCTGGTGTGACAGTGTCTTGGCTTGGAAGCAGCGCCAGTCTAGATAAAGTCCTCCAGGCCAATCCAGGAGCACAAGATCCTTAGTTTGCCAGTGGCCCACCAGCTGCTATGATGGTCCACACTGGTGGTCTGCAAACTTGATGTTTTAAGCCTTGTGGCCTTTCTTATAGCTACTCGGCTCTGCTATTGCTGCCGCAGCACGCAACATGCTACAGCCTGGGTTTGGCATGCAGGCTCCGGTCTGCCCACCTCTAGAAGGTCAAGGGCTCTGGCCTGGACAAATGTGTTGATAGATTTATTCAGTGATAATTTTTGATCAGCTAATTATTTTACTGTACATTTAAAAAATACCTTTATACTATCAATATACTATAATCATCCACAGAAGTCTGTGTGACCTCTAAAACACCAGAAAGACACCAGCTGGGACCCTGGGGATACTGAGTGAACAAAAGCAAAATTAAATAAGGTTCATATTCACAAGCCATCTAAGCAAAGTGTACCTACAGAAGATGACTGGCCTAATTCTCATCTATGATGCTGTCCTCTTGGGCTAAATGATTTCAACCCAATTCCAAAAGGAAATCTGAGGCCTTCCTAAAGAGTATAAAGGGAAATAGGAGGAACACGGGAACACAAGCCTCCTTTGCCGCTAATGAATTTGCAGAGGAACGTGTATAATTAGTGTGTTTGTCAGCTGGGGGTCTGTAGACTTGGCACATCAATGGGACTGCATCACCAGGGGAGTGCTTTAGAAGGTCCAGGGGCCTTGGGCTCTGGGAAGCGTCCCCTCTGATCTGATGGGAACTGCCAATCAGAGGCATGATAAAGGAGATCAGCCTAGAGAAAATGCCATGCAGAAAACCCAGGTGGCATGGGAGTGAAGCTAGCAGATGGCAAGCAGGCTTCAGAAGGGAAGCCAACAGCAAGATGCTCAATCAAAACAGGCCAAGGACTGCCCAGTAACCACGGGGAAGTGGCAAGGCTCTGCCTGGCTTCCATAGCCAGGAAAGCAGTTGGGGGAAACAGCCACAGCAAGGTCACTGTTCACCACCAAGGGGCAACATGAACATAGGGCCAGTCTGGGTTCATCCAGACCTCAGTAAGGCAACAGCTTGATGAACGTGGTCATTCATCAGAGGCTCCAGCACAATAAACAGCTCTAAGCAGCACTGTGACCAAGTTTCCCATAGCTAACTCCAAAACTCCTACAGTAAAGGGGAAACTAGTGGGTCCAAAGGCAGACAACAGCCAAAGACATGGTAAGATCCAAGTGTGAGTCTTTGCCACGCCTGTCATATACTGCTGTCAATAGCTGACAGTGTGGGCCGTTACGGGGAGATGGTGGGGCTCCTAGCATACCTCCAAGGACATGGAGCCAAGGCCAGTATAGTGGGCTCAATTGTACCTCCAAAAACATATATGTCTAAGCACTAACACCATACTATGAATGTGACCTTATTTAGAAACAGGGTCTTTGCAGATATAACTAAGACGAGATCATCCCAGATTTAGGGTGGGCCCTGACTCCAATGACTGGTGTCCTTATAATAGAAAGGAAACAGTGGCTGAGTGTGGTGGCTCACACCTGTAATCCTAGCACTCTGGGAGGCTGAGGCAGGTGGACTGCTTGAGCTCAGAAGTTCAAGACCAGCCTGAGCAAGAGTAAGACCCCATCTCTACTAAAAATAGAAAAAGTGAGGCAAGAGGATCACTTGAGCCCAAGAGTTGGAGGTTGTTGTGAGCTATGATGACATCATGGCACTCTACTCAGGGTGACAGATTGAGACTGTCCAAAAAAAAAAAAAAAAAAAAAGGAAGGAAGGAAGGGAGTAAGGGAAAGAGAGAAGATAGGAGAGATTCGACACATCTATAAGTCAAGGAACACCAAGAATTCCCAACAACCACCAAAAGCTAGCAGGGGGGCACTGAATAGGTTTTCCCATAGACTCTCCAGAAACTGACCTTGGCAACACCTTGACTTTGTACTTCTGATCTCCAGAACAGTAAGAGAATAAGTTTCTGTAGTTTTCAGCCACCCATTTGTGGTAGCTTTCTGCAGCATCCATAGGGAGCAACTATGGCCAGGACTGGTGCCTCCCCTACACAATGCCAGGAGCATGACCTTTCTCATCCACCACCACATTCCCCACCAGGCACTTCATGCATACACTCCACCTGCTCTGTGCGTGGATGAGCAAGGCTCCCTGAGTTGGTCGACAGGTGGTTTCTGGGCCTGGAGGCATGACAAGCGTGAGGGTCAGCTGCTCAGGCCCTAAAGGCTGTGAAGTTATCTGTTGTGGCTGCAGAGGTGCTGTGATCAGAGACGCTGGGAACATGAAGTGAGGAAGTGCAGCAAGTGACATCAGAGGTTCTGGGGCCACCTGGAAGCAGCGGCCAGATTCTTAGAAAGATTGTGGATGTCCCGAGAAACTCCTTCATCACCTCATTCTCCAAACAAATCCTTGGAACTAACAGGTACAGACTACCAGGGCACTAAGGAGGTGAGAGGAACAAGTGAGCCTGGGGTGGTCAGGGAAGATTTCTGCCAAGAGGCAGACAAGGCACACCTTCCATGGTACAAAGGATGTGGGAGGGAAGAGAAACGAGAGAACAGAGGTTTGGAACAATGTTTCCTTAAAGGTCATCTGTGGAAATGGAGAAAGAAAAGGCATGTTTCAGGGAACAGGTTGTGTGGTCAAATTAGTTAGGGAAGTTAGTTAAACCAGTGTCCTTACTGACAGACTCTCCAGAATGAGGGTGAAGGGACAAGCTGGGAAGGGGACTCCAGGAGCAAAGACAATCCTCAGTAATTGCCACTGGACACATGCTCACTGCCAAGGAGAGAGACAGGAAATGAAGAGTGGAGAGTGTGACCATGCCAGGGCCAAGTTGGTGTCATGACAGGTGTCATGACAGGTCTCCAGCCTGGACCATTCTCAGACTTCCTGCCATATTGCTCAGGAGGTGAGTATGAAGCCCAGGGGAGAGGAGGTCAGAAGCATGCCCACCCCACAGGCCACACCGACTGGCCCCTGGGAAACCACGCTACCACCTGCCTCCTTGGCCCTTCCCCTTCCCTGGGTTTTCATGCCTTTGCACCCAGCTAAGCACCTTTTCCTGGTAGGCCTTCTCTACAGATGTGCTGGACGGATGGATAAACCACACGTTTCCCAAAGCAAAACATTTCCCCTCCTCTGCTGGCTGGCAGTGCCGTGCAATCAAGAATGTCCAGAATGACCAGAGAAGTGTCTGACGTCATGGAGGGTGACAGGAGTGTGTGTGACAGGTGCAGTAGGCAGCGGCCATGGTGGGTGGAATCCACAATCAGTTTGGTAAGCCAGCAGCCTGTGCAAACTCACAGAAGTGTCAGCTTCAGAAAGAGCTGGCTGGAAGGCTGCCCGTGGTGGCCAACACTGTAGAATCATGCCCCATTACTTTTGTTTTGCAGATTCGGCTCCCATAGAGATCATTTGTCTCTTAAAACGCAGCCCTGCGACTGGGCAGTCTGCCACCTAGTGCAAAGCCCTATCCCCCAAAAGCCCTGGTGAAGGCAGAGAAGTGAAAGAGCTAGGCACGGCTGACCCAAACAAGAACAATTTGTCAAAAACAGATCACTTTTGCCAGCTAAGCTTGAGCAAATTATATGAACACTATATTTAGACGCTCTAAAGCAATTTTTAAAGTTCGTGTTTCCTAAATTACAATCAGATGTCTTCCCTGACTATCCATGATCAGCTATAAAATCCACTTCCTCCTCCCCAAACTTGGGATCTACAACAGGAGATCTTAGGTCCACTTGTCACAATCTCTCCACCGTGGCTCCTCCGGGAGGAGGTGTTTCTCCCAACCATGAACTTTTCCCCACACAGAGTCAAACTGCCCCTGGTTCAGCGAGTGCAACGACCCAACAATTGTGGGGTTTTGCTTCTGGGAAGCACCACACCTGAGGTGCACACCTGCCACCCCCACCCAAACCACAGACTCGCTGGCCCAGGCTGAGACCCGCTCCCAGGACTCCCACCTCCTCCCAGACAGCTGCCTGCTTTCATACGCTGCGTCAGAGAGATGAAAGCAACTAGGTGACTATGTCCCTTAAACAGAAGAGAATATTTTGAACAGAGAATTAACAGCAAATTAAACTGGTTTCATTGTACTCATTCATGCACAAAATGAGTGTGGGAGTTAAACCGAGAAAAACCAAACAGGCGATGTGTTGCAGTAATCAGAGGGCAGAATCCAGCACCCGGAGGCCAGCTCGCTCAGAGGAAAGCCCCAAGGAGTGGGCTCCTAACTGGTCAGGAGCACTGCCTCTTCCCCCACCTACAGCCAGGATCCTCGCCAGGGCTGGGAGAGACTCAGTCCCTCTGGGCCAGCTGTGGCTCCACCCCCATTCCAGGTGGACACCCCCTCCTGAATATGCCCCAGTGCATGCCCCTCCCTGGAGAGCTGTGCTGGCTCCCTGGCTCCCAGAGCAGCTGCTCACTGCCTCTGCACACTCAGTCAAAAATGTTACAGCAACAGCCAATTAGGATCCATACCCTTTCATGCTTTTCCCTTCATGGGCACATTTGGCTGCAGTGGGGCCGTGGTGGAACTGCTCAGCACAGCAGTAACAGGAGCGCCCATCAGTCTCCTGTGGATGCGTCAGGACCCAGGATTAGCAACAGTGAAATAATAACCAGCTTCAGGACACCAAGCAATTTAAACCACCCCACAAATCTCTTTCCTTCCAACTCTGCCTGGTTAATCTATTATCTAATTCCTATCTCTGGTGGGTGCTCAGCATCCTCCCTTTGCAGTGGTCCCACACCCTAAATCTGGTGCCCACAGCCAGGGAGGGAGATGTGCATGAATGGGCAGCCAGAGGACCTTGGACCCCTTACCCTAAGGCCCTTTGGAGATAGTGAAAGGGCAATAAGACCTCTTGCAAATTCATATTAAATGACAAGCGAGGCTGCTAAATGGGCAGTGTTCTCTGTGCATGCATGTCAACACATTCTAGGCCTTGGGGCAAGCAAGGTGTCTCTCCTGGACATAACCCTCGGGACTGGAGGGGCTGTGGGTAGAGCATCAGATCCACCCTGCTTACACCCACCCTGGCTTCTCCAGCACCAGCAGGAGCTGCTCAACAGCAGGAGGCCAGACCCCTGGAGCTTCAGGGCACCTGGAGTCCAAGAACAAAGACTGAGGCCCTGTGCAGGCCCTCAGAGCTAAACCCCACAAAGCTAACCACCTCCCACAAAGCTCTTTTATGGTCCCAGCTCAGCAAGAAGCAACCCAGAGCTCCAGGTGGAGTGCCCGTACTTGCTTCTCCTTTTCCCTATGTTAAAGATGAGAGAAAAATAATAAGCTTTAGCAATACTGAATATACAAATGGTCTCTGCTGCCCTCAAAGTGGGCTGTGTCAGGGTTGAGCATCCTGGGGAAAGCCTGCAGAAGGGCGGCCAGGGCGCCGGGGCCCAGCTCTACGTTCGTCATCAGTGCGACACCGTGCAGTTTACAGATGCTTGGTGAGGAGCATTTGCAGGCTATATTCTCTGGTTTAGACCAAGAGAATCCTTACAAAAATGGAATAAGAGGCTTTCAAAGATCGCTGCAAAAGAAGCCTAAGTTGAACCGTTCTGATACCACAAGGCATAAATAAAGCCCAAGAGCCCACAGCTGCTGGCACTCACCCTGCTCCTGGTTATAGCTCTTCATCAGCCACAAGAAGAGTTAAAGCCAGGATAGTCTAATCAGACGTGACAAGAAATTGGCAAAAAAACCCCAAATAATCAAGACTACTGAAATATGGATATACATCCACTATCGTTCATGATAAACCTCTCCCTGAGTGTATATTTTGCTTTGCTGTACCAGCTAATGAGATTAAGAAGCCATTTTAACCATAGCAGGGTATTTTAAAATATTGTTTATTTCATCTTTATCTGATTTTTAAAATGATTTTATTTTATTGCGCATATTAAAATGCACAGGATGCATCAGCACAGTAGCACGTGCTCACAGTCACTAGATACATAAATACAGGAGAATGGGGGGCCCGTGCTCAGTCGGGGATCCTGGAGGTTTGGCGTCTACTCCCAGTCTCAGTAGGTGGCAGCTCCCTCTTGCCAGAGATGCAAGCCAACAACCTGTACACCCCTGTGTCCTGGCTCCCGTGTCTCACCCAGGCTGTCCATCACCTCTTCTCTGGGTTTCCCGTCTGAGCCCTCCCAGGAAGCCCATCATCTCCACTCCCCCTGCCCTCACCATCTCACTCCCGTCTCACTGCTCTTCTTGCGCCACCTAAATCCACTCACCGTCTGAGATGGATCAGGCTTCTAAAATGCAAATCTGATCAGATCTGTCTCCCGTGCATCTCAGAGCAAAGTCCAAGTTTCCTTCCCGGCTCACATTGTCACTGCCATCAGTGTCGCCAATAACATTTATTGCTCCTTTCCTATTGGCCAGACACTGCTGCTAAATAGGCTCCATCCATTGTCTGTTTTAATGTCCACGAACCGTTTCAGAGGTAGTTACAGGTACTATGCCCACTTTACAGATGAGGATAAGGAAGTTAAGGGAGCCACCCACGTTTCTGTAGCTCGGCGCTGCTCTGCCTCCTGCCCCCGCCCTCACTCACAGCCGTACTCCCTCAGCACCCACACAGCTCCCCAGAACTGTCCTCAGTACCCCTCATCCTCTCTCACGCCCCAGCTTTCTCCCAGGACTCTATGCCTTGAACACTGCCTTTCCCTTCCCCTGGTGACGCTTCTCTCCCTGCCGGCTCAGCTCAGGGGCCGCATGTGGTGAGAAGCCTGTCCCATCTGGGCCACCAGTACTTGCCAACAGGTGAGAAGCCTCCGGGGAAACCAAATGGACCCCAAGCCTGTCCAAGGCTGCAGATCTAACTCTTAGTGTCCAGGACACCCAGGAGACTGAGGAACACACTACCTGACACCATGGGACACCAGCAGACTCCCGACTCTGGGAAACGATCCAGGTCACGTAACCTGGCTTATTCAACAAATACATGAAAAAACAAGACAGGCAGGGGAGCCTATGGATTCAAAAAGACTTGAGAGAGAAATCAACCAAATGTTACATGCTGATCTTATTTGGGTCCTGATTTAAATAAATCTACTGTAAAAACTTTTATGAGACACCCAAGAATGTCTGAACACTGGATATTTGATAATACTAAGAAATCAGTGTTATTTTAGATGTGATAATGGTAATGTGGTTATGTTAAGAAAAAAACACAGGCATATTTATATAAAAATGTTTAAATTATGCTCAATAAAATTATGATAAATAGCATCAAAAAAATCAAAGCTTAAAAATAAGAAAGTTGCCTTCCTCGAGGCCCAAGTGTGAATTAGGTATTTGTATGAATTCTCAAAGAATCCCCAAATTTTCTCAACAGACTGATTGTTGCACTTTCCACTAACACTTTCATTAATATCTTCCCTATGCAACTGTAATCTGTGTGAGGGCAGAGATGTGTCTATGTTCAGTTGAGACCCTCCCATCCACACACACACTCCCCCCTCACACCTGTACCTGCATAAATGCACACCCAAACCCACCCTTGCTCCCTTCTTCCCACATGCTCTTACCCATCTCTCTGCCAGGTCTACCTCCTCAATGAGCCCCATTAACCCAAGCAGAGGCCATGACATCCTGGGGGCCAGAAGTACATGCTACTTTACATGTGTGCTTGAAATCTGATTTCTCGGGTCCGTGGTCCTTCCCCTCCATCCATCCCTCAGACTACCCTTCCCACATACCAACAGAGTCTTATTCCTTACCAACCACTTTTGTTCTACTCGTCCCCAAATCCTTCTTAGGGTATCATCTCTATTTAACTATTCACACAAAAAATAAACAACTGGCAAGCACACACACTGTGCTGGACCTGCAGACATAAAAGGTAAGATTCCTACTGCCAGCAATCACAGCTCCTCACCCAGGACGCTGTCCATTACAGCCACCATGTCTGAGCACCCACCATGGCCTTTACCCGCAGCAGATCATGGGAGTCCTGCAGCAGCCTATGAGACACACTATGTTATCACATTTCCCTCAAAGGACAAGCTTAGGCTCAACCCCCAGAACACACTGCAACCAGAGTCTGATTCCAGTCAAGGTCATGTCTAGCCACAAAGTGCGTTCTCCCGGGATGGTTCTATTATCTTAGACACCAACAACCTCTATGACCCACCCAGCCTACGTCCTGCCACTTCTGGTCTGAAACAATTTTCTGGGTCCATCAGTCTCCACCGCCTCGTAAACTCACCAGGTGTAGTCGTGTCTCTGCCATAGCCCTGCTGTGCCCTAGCCCGAAAAGTCCTTTTTCTCAAGAAGCTCCAAGTCTACGAATGTGTTTTGAGTGGTTGAAAATAGGGATCAACTTGAGGACATAATAAACACTACCCTTAGAAAGCTGTTTACTCTGCCTTATGAGAAGAGGACAGGAGATGGGGGCACTTAGCTTATGAGTAGGAGTGTGGTGCCAAAGAAGCATGGAAGGCTTTCTAGGCAGAGGGAACAGCAGGGGCAAAAGCACCAAAGGTACAAGATCTGGCTGTTCTAGGAATCAACAAGCTTCCCAGTGTGGGGTTCATATGTACTGGTAAATGTGAAGGAACATCACAGGCCATCTTCAATTAAGACCAAGTTTTTGCTGAAACATCCAGCAAAAAACATTCTACAATCCCTGGGACCCCGTGGCTGAGGATGATGGTGATGATGAGCTTCATGCCTCAGCCCAAGGCATCTTTCCTATTCCCAACTATTCCTGTGAAGTGTCCTGCGAGCCTCCCAGGTGGCACGAGGAGCCCATGCCTTTCCTCCCTTCCTCCGCCCCACACACCAGCACTCTGGGGAAATTGGAGATTGGAAATGATGAAGAAGGGTGTCTTCCTCACCTGTTGGAAGAACAATTGAGAATGACATATGACATCCTCCAGACCATACTGTCCAACAGTGCCCCCACCCTGCTCCCTGCCACTGTGCAGGACACAGCCGTCCCGGGGATGCCCAGGATCAGTGTTCTGGGAGGGCCCTGAGCCCCAGGCTGGCACCAGCACACCCAGCACTGCACACACTTTGCTCCGCCAGAGAGGGGAGCATCCAGGGCTTGAAAGCAGAGCTCCCCTGAAGGCTGGAGCCACGTCCTGAGAAGCCCTGGGACTGCTCTGCTGGGAAATGAAGTGACACGTGCGAGAGGGCAGACATTTCCACTCCTGAGCAGGAGCTGTTTCCACCACATGCAGACAGACATGGCTCTGCTCCCATAGACGGGGCCTAGAAAACACAACACCGCTCCCAGACTCCAGACTGTGCTGAAGCCCCGCATCACCCGCCAGCATGCAGACAGCAATGCTGTTTGCTCCAGGGAGTCAGGAGTGACGGAGCTAGCCTGTGGCCAAGGACAGAGAGAAGCTAAACCAGTGCCATTAACCGGGGCTTGAATTTGAGATAAGGGGTCAGCAGGAGGAGGGACCAGTGGAGACGGGGCCGGACATTCTGCACATTCGGCCTCTGCACCCAGACCTGCTCTCAGCACTCAGTGCCATCATGATCAAGTGACTTTCCCACCTGAAAAGGGGACAGCTGATGAAGCCCATTTACAGGGGTGCTGCCTGGACTTGTGAGATGATGAACATAGAAGTGGAACTTATGGGAGGCTGGAATGCAGTTGATTAGTGGGGATCACACAATACTTGGCCTACACCCAGACACCCCTCCTCACCCAGGGCAGACATTGTCAGTGGACCAGGCACCTACCAAGTCACAATTCTTCCCATCACAGCCCACCCCATGGCTGCCAATCTACTGTGGCTGGCCTGAAAGATAGCATGGATTTGCCTACTCAAGATCATCGGAATACCGAAGAGAAGCCTAATGGAGAAACACAGGGAGCGTCATGCAGGGGGCTATGCTCCACAGGCAGGGTGGCCTCCCAGGGAGAAGAGAAGTTGAAGTGGGAGGGCTTTAAAACCTCTCCCTTCAATGGCACTGAGCGCCCAGCTGCCAAAGCAGAAAGCCATTTCCTCCTGTGGAGGGAGTGCTGACACAGCCCACTGGGGCTGGTGCCCAAAACCAACCCCTGTCTTTCTTTCACAGTCAATCCAAGTATTTCCAAGCCAAGATGAAAGAGGGCCTGTGATGAGGAATAAAGGCCCCAAAGGGAGAATGACCATTCATCCATCATCTATTCAATGCGTCAGTCAACAGTGTAAGCGAATGACAGGGGCTGGCTACTTCAGAGTGGGTGGGCTGCCCAGAGGAAATGCCACCCTGTGTTCTGTACGTGTTATGGTCCCCAAAAAGATCTGTGGGCAAAGGAAAGGATGGTGCTTGAAGATCAGGTATACCCGTGGCTTGAGATGCCTCCTTAAGGGACCTGTGTGTGAGCTGACTGCCCTTCTGCATTGCTGCCTGCACCACCAGTCCCTGTCGGGCTGCTGCTGCTCCAGCCCTTTCCTTTCCCTCCTGTAGCTGCTCCTCTCCCCTTACTCAGGGCAGACATTGCCAGCAGATCAATTCTGAGTCCCGGTAAGTTAGAGAGACATCACTTCCTTATAAATGCTCCAGCCGCACAAGGCTCCTCAGGCCAAAAGGAGGTTGGAATCTTCCAGAACCCTAAGGATGATAAGCTGACCAAGAATAAACAAAGTGAGCAGCTGGATGTGCCATGGGTTCCTCAACTTAATCTGACTGTGAGAGAGAATCAGGAGAACCTCTGCCCTCACCTTTTCAGGAAAACCACCCAGGGTGCAGTCATCCCAGAGGGCCCAGTTCCCCTTCGACCACCTTGTGTGGCCCCAGGCCCACACTCTCACCCAGCCTTCTGGTGGGGAGGCAGACAGCTCCGGAGGAGTATGGCACTCACCAGGAGGGAGTTCCTCCCTGCCGTTAGGAGGCTGAGCCACCCTGAAGCCATTAGGAGGCAGAGCCCCCACCCTGAAGCCATTAGGAGGCAGAGCCACCGAGAAGTCCAGGACAGCAGGGGCTTTCCAGAGGCTTGAGCTGGAGATGATGGCAGCTGCCAGCTTAACACACAGACTATGCCCTCTGTCAGCCCCAAACATGTGGTGTTTTCATCCAAGTCTGTCTGAGTGGGGCTTCCCCCAGGTGTGACCCTCTCCCCGAGGCCTGACCCCACTCCCAGGGAGCAAAGGCTTCAGGGCAGACAGCAGGAGATGGGGGAGGCTAACCCCATCGAGATCTATAGCAGAGACCAGCATGCTCAGTGGGGCCAGGGGTGATGGAACAGGCCAGAGGAGAAAATCCCAAGTCACTCAGCAAGAAGAAGGGTCAGCAGGGAGACAGCAGCAGGAATGGACACAATGATTGCCATAACAATAACAGCAACAGCCACAACAACCAGATCCACATTCCGGGGTGCTCACCACGTACCAGGCATGGGCTCACACTTCTGAAGTAGGTGCTGTGATTAAGTAGGTGCTGACACACAAACAGCACACCAGGTTACCAGGGAGGGAACCCAGGCTGAAAAAAACTGGCTGGAGAACAAGCACAACTGGTGGAAGATACAAGTCAAACACAGGCCCAACATGTCGGAGACAATTTCTACAAGAAGGGAGCACAGGAGCTCTCTGGCCTGTGAATAGTTGGAGGGCTGGACCGTCTGCACATCATCTCAGAGCCTATGCTCTGGCCTTGACCTAGTGCACCTGTAAAACGCTTCTATTTTCTTGTCTCCCCAGTGATCCCAGGAAGGCTACACCTCCCTGCAGTTGGATATGCAGGAGGAAGAGGGAGAAGGAGTCAAAGGAATATTCGAGTTCCTTGCTTCTCCCCAACTCCTACCTCAGCATCAAGCCAGCTTGCCAGCCTCAAAAGACAAAAAATTGTCAAAGCCTGCAAAAACTGGCACATTTTCCTACGGCTGAACAAGAAAGGTGGGTGATTAACCTTATGAAGGGACAATTTGGATTCGAATTGTATGAACTCCTCTGCTCCTGCCCATCCTTTTCAAAATATGGAAGATATACTTGGCACAATTCTCTATTCTCAGCCCACCTTCTCTGGCAGTTTAAACCTGAATAGAAACTTAAGCTTCCCTGTTTAACATTCGAGTAGATTTTTCCCCTTTGAGCTTATAAATGGTGAATTCACTTTTGCTTACATGAGTACTAGAAAGATATTTGAGCATGTTTAATAGGAAAAGTGCATGTCTTCAGATTCTGTATCTGCACACAAAAGGTCCTACCACCATATTTTACTTTTTAGCTTCTTCCAAGCCTAAAGAATTTCCACTTCAAAGCTCTGGCTTTCTTATTTTCTTTGTGGAAAAAAAAAAATTGCATTGGTAACTGTTAGAGATGATTCTCTTCAAGCTCAGCTTCCCTCTGCATGGTGTCGGAAAGACAGCCACTCACTCCCTAACACACCCCATCTGCACTGGGCACCAAGACCACCCCTGTGTCCATCTGAACCCTGATTCTCTGTGACTGGGCAAGACACTCACTTCACAGAGTATCCAATGAGCCAGCAAATGGGGACAGAGATGACAAGATTCAGGCCTGTTGATCTCTGTGGGTGTCAACTCCCAGGGCCAAGCTGGGCTGGAAGGAGCAAGGCAGCCCCACAGCACAGCAGGCAGGAAGCAGGAAAGCAGAGAGCACTGAGCTTTCTCAATGCAAACTCCTGCTTTGCATTAATTTCTTTTAAATACCACATCTTAAACTGCAAATCTCCAGAAGAAAGGAGAGCAATTATTAAAGCAGAAGATTTGGCTACACACGGGGGAGTGAAAAACCTGTTTCAGTGCAGAAGCCCAAGGCTGGAAGTTGTCACTCCTTTCAGATGCTGAAGATTTGCTGAACTCAATAAGAAAAGAGGCCCCAGCCTAACAGCCACCGTGCTTCACTCCCAAGGAAAAAGACAAAATGAGAAACCAGAAAGAAAAGTGCCAGTGAGATGGTTTCCAGGAACAAGGTGCTCCGCTTTTCCATGTACCCCTGCAGAGCAGAGGTGGCCACAAGAAGGATGCAGAGGAAATCCTGCCTTCTATAACCGGCGTATTCATGAAACACTGAACTAAGGCATGAGTGTTAAAAAGCACATGGCAGACAATTCGGTCAGCGGCTGGCTGGTCTGCCACACCAGACACTTTGCCCCAAGCTGCACCCTCTATTATTCTTCTAGAACCTTCTCTCATTTGCCAGAGCCCAAGGAAAAAATCAAACCAACAATGTGGGCCTTATAAACAATGATGAGACAATACAGAGAACACAGACTTTGGAGAAGACACATCCACTCAGCAGGTGCTGCCTTTCCTGGAGGCTGGGGGAGGGTCTGGATGGCCTCTGAGAGTTTCTAGGTTAAAAGTCTTCAATATTTCGACTTTTCCTTCAGATGTTCAATTCCAATGATTAGAAGGGGCCGCAGATGAGGAAACAGAGCCCAAGAGTAGAGTGGCAATCTCAGTCCGCTGAAGCCTCACTGCCATTCTGAGTCCTCTTTCCACGAGCCGCATCATACGGAATTCTGAAGTGCTGACAAGGGGCAGGTGTCTCTGCACTCCAAGGCGCCTCAGGAGGAAGTCACCAAATCAGCTCTGTGGATATCAAGTAAGCACCACGTGCACTGGGCTACAGGAATCCTGGGCAGGAGGAGCACAGCCCTCCTTCTCCAAGGCTCCTGCTCAGGTAGGGAGAAGCCAGCACAGGCTCGACTTGGTAAGTGGGCCATACATTGGAATAAGGAAGGCCGGCGTGAGGGTGGGGAACATAAAACCCCCTACACCTGAGTGAAGAAAGATAGCTCTGCCCTTGACATTCATGCCTGCTTTCATTTGCTCCGTTGAGTCACAGTTCAGACCACACACACCTGATCTGTGAAACACTCAGCAGCCAGGAGCCCAGCCTCCATGTGGGGAGCAGTCTGGGGAGACAGACAGACAGACATCCTGCAGGGAGTTGCCTGAATGTGTTAGGTGACAAGCGCAGCAGCGTGTGAGTGCAGTAGATAATGGGAGCCCTGGATTGCACAGGTAATGAGAATGTGTCCCAAAAGTGCTTCAAGGCTAAACTAGAGGGATGGGTAGAGTCGGATGAAGGTGAGGAGGCTGCTGCTGAGCAGGACTTGTCAGGCAGAGGCGGGGCAGTTCCATAGCCTTTGAGGGGGCCCAGGGATTTGGCACTTCTGAGCAAGAGCAAGGCATTTGTGTGTGTGGAGAGCAGGGGTGTGGTAGGGAGAGCGCATGGAAGACCAGTCAGGCTGGACCTTAGAGGCCACGTTAAGGTTTGTTCTTTGTTTGGATTTATGGTTTGTTTGCTTGTTCTCCTTTATTCTCAGTGCAAAAGGAAACCACTGAAGCGCTAGAGGCCAGAGAGTGGCACATGACCGGATTTGTGCATTCCTCATTTCAGTTAACACGGTTTAGGTTTACACTCTTTATGACTATCCCAGTTTGATGCAAACAAAAAGGTTTTACAGGCCTACACTTGCTAATTATACAACTAATTAAGTTTGTAATCAGGATGATCTCTGCACCCCTTGGGCCCGTCAGCACCCACAGCTGCACCCCAGGGAGGTGGACTGTCCCGTGGGCATCTATTCCTAGTCCTTGTAACTTAATTGGTTCTCAGATGAATGAATGGCTTGAGAGTTTTCATTATATTCAGCTAGAAAAAGATGCAGAGGGCTGAGCGCATATATGCGGGCATGTGCCTCTGTGCAGGCGGTAGGCATCCTCTGTTTGCAAGGGGCTTGACCCAGTCTGAGCACTGGTGTTGAACTAGCTGGGGCTCGGCAAAGCAATCCATTTATTATAATTCTGCTAAGAAGAAGCCCAGTAAATCAAAGAGACAACCTGACTGCAAACAAATTACACACCAGAAGATAGGACTGAGGGACAGAGGGGAAAGCAGAGTGGTAGCCGATTGGGAAAGGGGAGAATAGAAAGGAAGAGACTGGGGAAAGCAAGAAATAGGGACCTCCAGAGATGGCTAGGGTCAGAAAGAAATAAAAATTCAGCCTAATTCACCCACCTAGAAGAAAAAGAAAAAGAAATGCCTCCTATCAAGAGACACCCCATTTGCTAGAAACCCCTAACTTACAAACCTTGACTTAAAAAAAACTGCCCTTTGTTCTCCTGAGGAGTCACCTAGGGAGTGATTGATGGGCAGTTACTTTCTCTTGTGCGAATGTTCACAGTTCTCCTTTCTCATGCAAATAGAATTGGGGGCCTCTTCTTAAGACAGACTTAACCTGTTACTGGTACCCCTAATGCAAGTACACAGCCAGGCTAAGAATCCTCCAGAAACAGCTTCCCTTTGGAAGATGAGGACCCTCTGCTAGGCCAAGTTCAGGAAAGATGGGCTTCTAGGGTCTCAGCAGGAAACTGAGCCTACGTTCCTATCACAAGAACTGTGGCAACTGATGGTTGTGGACACACCCCTGGCAGGGACATTAAATAATAAATAGGCTATAGGCTTCAAGGCCATGCTAAGGAAGTAGCTCACTACCACTTAAAACATCCTTTCTCTGGAACATTCCCAGGTCCTAATAGCTTCCTTATAAATTCAACTCTAAAAAACAACCTGTTTGGAAATTGGGAACTATTTCTATGCAAGTAGCAAAAAGAACCAGAAGAAGGTTAGAAGAGAATCTGCTTAGGCAGAATAACATCACAGTTTTTCAAAGCTCTTCATAAGGACAAAAGCCTGAATGAACAGAGTGGTGTGAGCCTCAATAGTCTTTCCCAAGCAATCTGAACAGACCTCATCCTGAGTCAGTATCCTACTTGGTAGAATTACAGAAGACTGGTTTCTAGTGTAGAAGCTGTAAGGACTCCAACATCAGATCCTACCTGGAGTTTCATACTCAGCTCCCTACACTCAGGCCTGTGGCTCCTCCTTGCTTGTATCAATGCCAAAATCTTAAGTAAATCATTGGCAGAGAATCCAGCAAAGCACTGTCCTCAAAAAGGAAAGTGAAGTTTATGACAAGGCAAGGATGGTTTAATATTAGATAATCCATAACACAATGAACCATATTAATAGATCCTAAGTATTACCTAACATATCAATGAACACTGAAAAAGCCATTAATAGTACTTAATACCCATTCTTGATTTTTTTTGTAAATCACAATAAAAAAAGAATAGATTAATACTTTCAGCCTTGGTGAAATATATATCTTAACTCCAAAACACTTAATGGAAATCATCAAAATTTTTCCCATAAAAGTGAGAAATAAGATAAAAATATTTTTACCACTAGATTTGTTTTGTAACAGTAGGCAAAACAATTACCCCAGAAAATTAGAAGATATGAATGTACACATGACAAAGTCAAGACAGCTGGCAATTTCCTTTAAAAGGTAAAAAGGCAGGTTATTAAGGCAAGATACATATATTATGCAATGGTTTTTATCATTACAAACAGGATGTAACAGAAGAGAAAAATTCCTCTTATAATAGCAACAAAAAAGGCAAAATGCGTGAAGATGTACTTAATAAGAACAAAAAGATTCATATTCTTGGTTAAGAATTCCAAACATTATAAAGATGTTAATTTTTTCTAATTTTTTCTAATCTATAAACGTAATGCAACAAAATATTATTTATATATTCATCAGGAAATAGTCAAGTTAATTCTAACAGTCAAGCACCTGGTACAAAGAAAAGTCTGGCCTTATAGGAGGACTGAACAAGGACACACCCTTTGAATAAGCAATTCCATTCTTAGGAATAGACCCAAGAAAGCCAAGAAAATGTCTTAGAAATGAGCAAAGGGACTACACAGAAGAATGTTAGCAGAAGTATTATTTATAATGGTGGAAAATTATATACATAAGTAAATATACACAAGTATATTTAGGTAATGCCCACCAATAGAAAAATTAGTAAATTGTAGTATTTCTGTATAGCAAAATACCACACTGTTGTGGCAATAATAGACTAGAGCGACGTGTCTCAACATGGACAAATCTCTCAAACAATAATGAATGGGGGTAAGGGGGCACGATTCAGAAAAAACACATAAAGTATACCACCATTCATATAAAATTTAGAAACGTCTAGACTACTATTTGGTATAGGCCTACATGCACAGGCATTAAATATGAATTGAATGCATGACAATGCAAAACTTATTCAGTGGCCACCGTTGGTGGGAGGAGAGTGAGGGCAGAGACTGAGGAGCTACGAATGGGGCTCGCTGACATTTGTGGAAGATAGTAGGGTATTTCAGAAGCCGTGTGCCAGGTACACTAGCATTTATAACACGTTTCTCTTTCCTTTTTGAAAGTGTTGCATTATGGTTTATACATTTTGCAGGTCTGCAACATTTTTAAATCATTTTAGTGTAAAATACATAACCAAGAATAGCTGCAAAAACCTTCAAAAGAGAACCCTAAGAGGCAACTAGTTCTATCAGATGTTACAACATATTATCAAGCCATAGCTAGTAAAAAAAAAAAAAAAAAGTGTGGTAGTAGCATAAAAGGAGCCTGACTAATGGAATAAAATATGAAGTTTGGAAACTCCCCCATTCTTCCATTTTCCAGAGGGCTGTCCACTTGTCCTAATATAACAGCTCTGTTTGATGATCTTCTCTCAGTTTTCACCGGGCGTCTCTCACCCTAAAGTGGTGGGTAACCAACAAACCTCACAATCTGGAGCCACAGCCCACAGTGGCCTACCATAGGGGTAAGATTTCTTTGAAGATTCAAGAGTTCCTGCTGCAATGAATACAGGATTTGCAATCTACTACAATATACCCCCTTGTTCATAAGCTCCGCAGTCCCTCTACCATCTCAACAGGTCCAGCCTCCTTGCTTCTCCTCATGGGTGCCCCTCCCTTCAGTTTCCTCTCTTGCCTCCCTCTCAACAGCTAGAGGAACCCTTTAAAGGCATAAATCATGTCTGCTCATCCTCTTGCTTGTAACTCTTCAACTGCACCCCACTGTACTCAGCAGAAAGTCTAAATTTCTGACACCTATGAATGGCTCCCACGAGCTCTGCCTCAGCCCGTCTCCATACCTTCAATCCCACAGGCCAACTGATTCCCCACTACTCAAATCTGCCAAACTCCTCCCTGTTGAAACCTTCCCCTTCTGGAATGTTTCTCTGAAGCTCTAAGAGAGCAGATATTTTGTCCACCTGCTCACTGCCATGCCTCCACTCTTAGCACAATACCCAGCACATAGTGTCACTCAAATATTTAATGAATAAGCAAATTACATGTGGTTAAGACTGGCACAACAAGTGCCTAAAAGAAACTAGGGATATCGGCCACAGCTTACCACACTGGAAAAATGCACAGTGTACCGACATTAAACCCAAGGAGAGCTCAGCTCCCCACTCCCTTGGCAGGTCTATGTGAGCTCCAAGCCACAAAGAAGAGGGATTTACTAGAGATGCGGTCCCCAACCACCAGACAGTGGCCTGTTAGGAACTGAGCCACACAGCATTACTGCCTGAGCTCCGCCTCCTGGCCCATCCCCACCCTCTGCTCTGGAAAAATTGTCTTCCATGAAACTAGTCCCCAGTGCCAAAAAGGTTGGGGACCAGTGCCTTAGAGCACAAAAAATCCTGGGGTAAAATCTACTTCCTGGCCCAGTCAAGGAAGCCCCCCAATAATCTGGGTGGCTCTGTGGTGACAGGGAAGGGGATTCCCTCCATGACTCATTAGAAAGGATTCCTTCTGCTGAGCTTGCTTCCCTGGCCCCGGTGGCTGACCTCAAGTTTAGAAAGAGGTACCTCACCAGAGGTAAAACACACACCTTGACCCTGAACTCCCTGGGAAGAGGAGCTTCGTGTCCCTCCCAGGCACAAAGCCATTTGTAAATCACTAAGTCAGAAAAGTCCTCACTCTACTCCTTGCCAAGAAAAATGAGCAAAACTGCTCAACACAAATCCAGGCTGGAAAGCCCCCGAAAATCGGAAGAGATTTCCTCCACATGTGAAATATTACCTGTGTTCTCCTAAATGGCATTTTGATAGCTGTTTAATGATTACTCTAATATTGCAATAGTTCTCTCCTTACAAAGAGCTCTAATATGGACATAGTAGTTTTAAATCATTAATCTTTAACTTTTCATGAACTTACACAATGGATCATCCCACGGAGTTAAAATAAAAGCTCAAGTTGCCTTTTTCATCAATACCCAAACAGCTCCTTTCTATTCTTTCAAATTTATGATGAGTCATTTTGTATCCTTCGAACTAGCATTAAAATACATAAATGAAAATAAATCCTGCCTGTTCTTTCCCATGCAAATGCCATTCTCTTTCTGCCTGCCCCCCAGTCCCAACCCAGCATTACCATAATGTCCCCCAGCTCCCTGTGTCTGTGCGCATGCCTCTTGTAAGTGTGACTTTGCCCCTTCTTCTCTCAACAGATGATGCCTGTGTCTGTACCCTCCTAAAGCCAGGCTGTCCTACTGACTTGCTTGACCTGGATCAAAGTGAAGGTGAATGGGAACATAAGGGGACTGATAGCTTCCACTCTTGTCTTCTTGGGCCCTGAGAAGCCCAGTGGGATCTACTGGAAGATGCTGGACATTTGGGAGACCCAAAGCCCCAGTTCCAGCTGCTAAACATAAAAGTAAGGTCATTTTGGAGCTTCTAACACTTCAACATGAGCAGGCCCAGGTGAGTTCAGAAGAGCAACAACCTGGCCAACCCACAGCATTATGAGAAATAATAAAGTGCTATTATTTTAAAACACTGAAATTGGGGATGGCTTGTTTGCAGCAATGGATAATCATTGCCCTGTATCTATGGCTCCATGATTCTGTACCTTTAATTTTTTTTTCTATTTCCCAATTTCTTCCCAAGTGAATTCATTATTTGAAAAGGAGGATCATTATGATTTTCAATCTCTTTGTAACAGTCTATGCTGTTTGACAGAAGTCATGATGCCTCCCCAGACTCCACTAATCACTAACTGTGGGCACAAACAAACTCATTCTCTTCCTTCATTTCCTCACCTATAAAAAAAGGGAGAATCATGGTGCCAAACCAGGGTTGTTGTGAGCTTAGGGCCAAACATGCAAGAGGTTTGCACATTTCCCAGTACACAGAGAATGCTCAAGAAATGTAAGCTCCTATATGACTGTACAATACTTATTTGAGAAATATCTTTACAATTAATATTAATAAATTCTCCATATCATTGTCATTGAAATGGAAGAAAAGGCCCTAACATTTTATGGATCACTTTCCCTGTTTCACAGATCCTTTGGGGGGGGGGAATAATATTTGTTTGGTTTTCTTTGTTTATCTTTTCAACATCCCATGTAGCCCTGACAAAAAATAGTGCTGGAGTTTGTGCCACTTGCAAGCTCTGTGACCTTGAATAAATGATTTAATGTCTCTGTGCCTCAATTTTCTCAAAAAGTGCACTTAACTTCTAGGTTTGTCATGAGAAGTAAATCAGTTATTTGCCAACAAGCACATAGAGGGTTGTTGGCCATAGCAATGGTTCAATAAATATTAGTAACAAGCTATAATCCCCCAGATTATATGACGGTGCAGAAAATAGGAGTAATGTGAACGGGACCACGCAAGAAATAAACAGAAGAGCTCTCTGACCCAGAAGAGGGTCTTCTGCTCTTGCCCTTGTTACACTTGTGAAAATGGGTCCCCAAACTCTCTTGCTTCCACAAAGCTTAAGGGACAGAGACTGTCTCTTCATACCTTGTCTTTCACTTCCCTGTGACTAACTTCTCTTGCCGCTGAGTCACCACCCTGCCCCAGGAGACATCATTTTCTTTCATTAAATTATAGCTGTGTACATTAATGCAATCGTGGGGTACAATGTGTTAGTTTTATATACCATTTGAAATATTTGCATCAAACTGGTTAACGTAGCCTTCACTGCATTTTTAGTTATTGTGTTAAAGACATTAATCTCTACACTTAGTAAATTTAACACGTACCCTTGTAAAATGCACCCTAGGTATTTTCCCACCAATTACTGTCCCTCCCACCCATCCTCCCCCAGCCTCTCCCTCCCTCTCCCCTATGAGCGCTGTAACCAGTGCTCAACTCCAGGAGGCAGCGCTCCAGGGTCGTCCAGTCTGAGCTCTTTCTGGGCCCTGTGCTCAGCTGGCCATCTTCTGACTCACACTCACAGCCTTGTACGTTGCACTCCAGCTCCAGTCAGGCCACCATCTCCCAAGGCCAAGCTGAAGTGGTGGTGAGAGGACACATCCTTCCCTGAAGGCGTTCCTTGGTCAAAGAAGGCAGGGAATTACTGCTCACTCCCTCCTCCGAAATCAGAAGCTCTTCTACCCGAGCAATAACTAAGCCCACTGGGCTTGTTGTCCCGGAGGTTTCTCAGCCGTGGAGCCCTTCATCCGCACAATATCAGTTATGTTTCACAGGCCGGGTTGGTGGCTCACCCTTGTAATCCTAGCCCAGGCTAGAGGATTGCTTGAGCTCAGGCGTCCAAGACCAGCCTGAGCAAGAAAGGGACCCTGTCTCTACTAAAAATAGAAAAACCAAGCAGGTATAGTGGCAGGCACCTGCAATCCCAGCTACTCAGGAGGCTGAGGAAAGAGAATCACTTGGACCAGGAGTTTGAAGTTGCTGTGAACTATAATGCCATGGCACTCTAGCCTGGGGCAACAAAGTGAGACTGTCTCAAAAAAAGAAAAAAAATGTATCTTCCACAGAGTTCCTTGGAGGCTGTACAAGGTAATTGGATTAGAAAGCCCTAGAATTTCAGAATTGGAGAAAATGATATGTTAATTCCCTGTCAACTGTCCTCAAACCTTGGATGGACTGCTTCTCAAATACATGGATATGGGTATAATTTGTTTTCTGCAAGGAATGACAAGACACTGGGGAAAGAAAGAGAGGTGCAGATTGGGAGCAGAGTCCACCCATCACTTTTCATTCCATCCTGCTGCCGGACGCTCAGGTTTCCGGACATTATACACATACCTTTTTGTTGCTGTGGTTGCTGTTTAGTGTCAAGCATTCACTGATGCCCAGTTCATCATTCTTCAACCTTTCATCTTTCTGCGTTTCATTCTGGATCATTTCTATCGTGATGTCTTCAAGTTCCAAAATCTTGTGCTCTGCAATGCTTCATCTTCCATCAATCCCATACTATAGATTTCTTTTTGTTTTTTTGTTTTGTTTGTTTGTTTGGTTGGTTTTTTTTAGACGTAGGTCTAGCTCTGTTGCCCACGTTGGCGTGCAGTGCTGCAGTCACAACTCAATGCAACCTTGAATGCCTGTATTCAAGCAATCCTACTGCTTCTAACTCCTGAGTAACTGGGATTACAGACTTGTGAACTATATCTGACTAATTTTCTTTTAAAGACACAAGGTCTCACTATATTGCCCTGGATGGTCTTGCACTCCCAGCGTCAGGTGATTCTCCTTCCTCATTCTCCCAAAGTGCTGAGATTACAAGTACATGCCACCATGCTGGGCCCTATCTAGTACATTCTCATCTCAGAGGCTCATCACTAGATGTTCCACTTGGATCTTTTTTATGTCTGCTATGTCTCTCCTTAACACACTCACACTTCCCTTCACCTTTGTGAAAAGCAGAGGAAACTGCGCCTATCAAAATCCAAAACTTGGGCTCGGTGCCTGTGGCTCAACGGGCTAAGGCGCCAGCCACGTACACCTGAGCTGGTGGGTTCAAATCCAGCCCGGGCCCGCCTAACGACAATGACAGCTGCAACCAAAAAATGGCTGGGCGTTGTGGTGGGCGCCTGTAGTCCCAGCTACTTGGGAAGCGGAGGCAGGAGACTCGCTTGAGCCCAGGAATTGGAGGTTGCTGTGAGCTGTGATGCCACAGCACTCTATCCAGGGTGACAGCTTGAAGCTCTGTCTCAAAAAAAAAAAAAAACTTTTTACTTCACTTTCCTGGGGAATTCCAAACAAAACCGCCCTTTAAAACTTGTAGTAAGTTCTTTGAGGATTCTCCACACTCAGTGTATTCAATACTAATAGGAAGCCAGTAGATGAATGAACACACACCCACATGAGAGAAAAACTCAATTTAATTTGATTTGGGGGAGGGGAAGAAGGGAGGGAGCAGAGAAGGCGGGAGGAATTGGTGTGCTCTCACCTAATGCGCACAACGTAAGGGTGTATGGCACACCTCCTGGGTGCGGGACACAACTACGACAGCACCCGTACCTAACAAGTGAAAACACTATAACCTATTAATCTGAAATTTTTTTTTAATTAAAAATAAAACCTCTAGTAAGGGAGTCATTGCATCCCTTCTGTTTCCACTCAAGGGCTAATGTTAATTCCTGAATGGATGCCTGCATTTACATATGTGTTCAATAAATGCTTGCTGATCCACTAATTGTGGGCCCAAAGACAAGGTCTAAACAGACAAATCGCTCAATTTCAGTTCATCAGCTAGGCGCCTCCCTTGTGCTGACAGATTCAGCTCAGCTCAACTCACACAATGGCGAAAACCAAGAAGCTCGCTTGCCAATATTACACTGTGCCCCATATCTCATCCTTTTAAAATGCAAAGATTCAAATTATCCAAAGGACATATGGTCTGGGTCATTCAGAGCCTTTGAAAGGAAAGAGTATTAAATCCTATCCTTCGCTTGTTTATGTTGATTTTTAATATTTTCTTTAAACGAACCATGCCTGGTGCTCACTCAGTCTTTGAACCCCACAGAATTATAATCTGCCACACTCTTCTGATCAAATGAACTTCCCCATCCCCAGGAACAGTACCTGAGTAGCTTTGGCTTCAAGCAGATATCTTCATGGTTAAAAGAAAGCTTATGCTCACTTATTTATAATAAGCATATCCAAAAAAGCTTCCTTGAGACTTAATAAAGAAACAGAATTGTGATCACTCATAAACCCAGAATTCTTCCAACAAGAAACATTCAAATCCTTATCCTCTCTACATCATCTTTGCTCTCTGAACCTGCTGCAAGATGGTACCCCAGATGTCACCTGAGTTTGAGACTCAGCCAGTGGTGACTCACACTGGAACGTTGCTCAGACACTTTGACGTCATCAGCTGGGCCGTCAGGCTGTAGCCACAATGCATGAGAGATGGAGGCCAGGATGGGAGGTGGTGGCACAGGGTAGTGCCCTCAGCTCTAGAACAGCTGGACCTGGACTCAAATCCCACCACCTATCAGTGGTGTGGCCTGATACACACCATTTAAATTTGTGGTGGCTACACTTCTTTACCTCTTAAATCGGGGGAAGTGGTTCAAGAGTCAAAGAGTTGCCTCAAGATGGTATTAAAATGGGACCTCTCAATTTCAGGATTTGAATTCTCCTCACCATTTCTACTAGGAGAGTGTGTAGGATGTTTCACTTCCAGACAGCCTAGGTTCAAATCAGGGACTCAGCGCATGAGGGAGTCCTCTTCCTTGTGGTGACTCATGTCTGCTCTGAGATCCTTTTTCCCAGCCTGCCCTCATTTCTTCAAAGCATTCTTCCTGGGATGTTTCCAGCTTCTGCTACTCATAACAGACACTCACTTCTTTCTCCTTCTTCAAACTGTAATTTCAACATGTTGGGATGGGCAAAGCACGGGACCTTTTCTCTTCCCTCCAGTTCTAAGGAACTTTCATTGCAGGAAGAAGGGCTATTATAGCAAATCCTTCTTTGGGCCTCTAAGTCCACCTTTCCAAGTGCCCCTCCCCCAACACCAGTTGATTTTTCATGGCAAATCTGTGTTATAGCCATCTGGACTCCCATGCTTCAAATTGGGATTTTTTTTTTTATAGCTTTAATTATTTCCTCTGTTCTCTTTTCTTTTTCATACACAGTGTACAATGAATCATTCTGTTCCTGGGAGAGAAAAAATAAAAAGATCTTTGAAAGTTATAGCTGTAATTTCAATAGAAGAAGATTGGACTTTGAGGACTATGAGCATTTGTTATGTTTTCTGAGTCCATTTTTCATCCCTGCTTGTTAATGAAGATGTTATTTCTTTTCTCTCCTGTATTTGGTTGTTAATTTTTGACAAGCGGTTTTTTTTTCTTCTTTTCTAGTCATGACTGGTTATATGCCTCTCAGTTCACCCCTCTTTTGTATACTTTATGAAATATTCAGTTCTTGAGGGGATGAGGTTTGATTCACCCCAGCTGTGATTAATTGTGTCAGTATTTTGGGACCTAATTTATGTTTATACGATTCCTCTAGTGTTTCCATTTTCTTTTCTAATTATCAATTTTTTCTCCATCTTTTTTCCTGAAATTAGTACTGAATTAGCTTGCCTCTGATTACAGTCTTGGATGCATCCCAGAGAATACTGTTGGACAGCTCCCCATTACCATTTCATTCCATGAATTTTTTGTTTGGTTTTTGCAATAAAGCTTTATTAACCCTCCGTGAACCCTTATTTTCATTTGCTCAGTCATCTTCAATTGGAAATTGTGCCAAGCCACGGTCAGATGTCATGGCATTCACTCACACATTTTCTTCCACTGCCTGCCAAGTCAAGTCAAGCTCTTTTTAAAAAGTCAGAACTCTGGGGATTAAAATTAAGATCCATGCCTGTGTCAAGGGGCTGATTTGTTTAAGAAGTTCTTCCTCCCTTTCAATTATTCATTCAATTACCACTCTGGTATGGACGTCTGAAGTGGGATGGGGCAGCTCTGGGGAACGACAGATAGATACCAATCAGTCTCCCTTGGTCATGACTCTTGCCTGTTTTATAGAGCAGTGCCTTCAGAGTAGCGCCCCCTCTGGCCAACCTCTGCATCTGCTAGTAGGTCTGTCTCCAGCAGCCCCATGAGTCTGGCAAGGGCCCAGATGAAGTTATTCTGGAGTTAGAGTTCACCTCATTCAGCATCAGATGAAGCACTGTTATTTCAAGTAAGCTTAGAGTCTGCATTTTGCTTCTGAATTCCATATCCTATCCCACCAAACACACATCTGCATACCACATAGTGCTCTACACCCTTCCACACGTTAACACACACCACGTGCTCCACACCCGTCTGCACGTGAAATACACACCACCTGCTTCCCATGGAGCCTTTGGAGCCTCTGCTTCCCTGGAGATGCTATTTCCTGCTTTAAGGATGTTATTACAAAGACCTGGGACACTGCTAATAAAAGGTTCCCCCACAGCTAGGCAAGGCTTGGTTCCTTAGACTCCCCCATGAGAGCAAAGAGCTCAAACTTTTACAGCCAAGGCCCCTCTGCAGTCCTCATTCTGCCAGGGCGAGTGTGGAAATGCCGCTGCTCCAGTGAGGAACAATCGTATTCCCTTACCTGCCTCCCAGCTCCCGGAACCCTCAGCCAGGTAAGCCTCACGCTACTCCTTCCTCTTGCAGATGCAGCTCGAATATCCCCTCCCTCTTGAAAGGAGTACCCAGAAACACAGTTCCAGGCTGCCGAACCTTCATGAGAGGATACACCTGAAATTCCCACCAGTGCTGAGCACAGCAGGGAAAGCTGCGGGCCATCAGCATCACAGCAACGCACTGGTGTAGCTGGGCATTTGCTGGGTGCTCAGAGGGCAGCCTCAGAAGATGAATGTTGGCCGAGGGACATGTGCCCAGCCATCTGGGCTTGTGGACCCTGGTGATGGGCCCTCAATGCCAGCCCTCAGAAGAGGTTGGGGGCCATCTATTGCCTGTGTAGAAGCTACAGCAGGACCTAGGAAGGGACTCCTGTTGGGGTGCAACAGGTAACTACCACCAGCAGGCCTGCCCTCAGTTCAAGAAGGATGGACAAAGCAAGAAAGAGCAGAACTAGTCCTTGCCTCCCACGTGCAGTGCCCAGTGAGTGCCCTCTGCAGAGCAGCCCAACCAGCCCTAAAGGGATCCTCTCCAAAGGCCGCTGTTGAGTAGAAGCCTGTTCATAATCCTAAAATGTCACAAGGTGTCTTGAAGGGACGCTTGTCCACAGAACTCCTGGAGCAAAGCTGCCTGGATCGGCCAGCACTGCACGCTCGCACCTTCCAGTCATGTCTACATCAGCTGGAGAGCAGCGGCTCCAAACCTGAGGTTCTGCACTTACCATCTGGCCAGCTACACATGGGCCAGTGCAGACTGGAGCAGTGTTTTCTCTCAGTAGGGTTCTTCCAGCCTCTGAGCAAAAGGCAAGGTTGCTGAGAAAAAGCAGTAAACTGTGGTGTCAGGGAAGGCACACTGAACTCCAGCCGTTTGCATGGATCTAAGGGGATAAGAGAGGAATCCCAAAGAAGGTGTATGTTATGTGTTCTTTAAGTCTGAGGCAGCCTCTGGGGAATGCTGATTTTTTTCTCTCCTCATTTATATGCAACTTCTCTGACCTTCTTTTTCTTCTCAGAAATGTATCTAAGGATGGACCCTACCAATGCCATTTTTGGTTTTGATTTTTTCCATTCTGATGATATCAGGTTAGGAGTTTTCCGGGGGAAGGGGTATGTGTTTGTTTGTTCCCTTGTTTTCAAGAGATAGGGTCTCATTCTATTGCCAGGCTCAAGTACAGTGGTGCCATCAAAGCCCACTGCAGCTTCAAACTCCTGGGCTCAAGCAATCCTCAGCCTCCCAAGTAGCTGGGACTAAAAGCATGCACCACCATGCCCAGCAGGTTTTGATGTAAACATTTCTGCAACATCTCTGCAGACCTGTCTAACCTCTATCAGAAGTTTGCCCAAACTAGATTCCCTTTTTTTCACCAGGACAACTATCCTCCACTGAATTTCCATTCTTTGCATTTCTTGATGGAATCTCTGCTTGCTAAGTGGGTTTGGCTTAGCCTTTGGATCGGGTGTTTGTTTTCCAGGCTGAGCACCAATCCAAGGATTCTGGTTCCTTAAACAATCCTAAGACCGGGGTCCACTCTAGCCAGTTCTGGGCATCTTGGATTTTTACTCTGCAAAATGGGAGTAGGGTTTCTCAGGCACAGGAAGCGGAGACAGGCACCACTGGTGACTTACAAAGAGGTTTTAGGGTGGACCACACGCCAGATCATACTGAATGCCAGGGAGAAACACATGCCCCTTTCAGCGAACTCCCTTTCCATCCTTCTGATTACATTAAGAAAGAAAATCTTGGCACAGGAATGGTGTTTCTTTGACATCTCTCAAACTCTTGATACGCAAAAATAAGAAAACAGGCTTTAGATTTTAGCTGAAGCTTAATATGATTTTCCTCATTTGACTAATCTTGGCAGTTGTCCTCTATCACGTGTCCAGTTTTCCATATAGGTACTACAGTGACTTAAACTTTTATTTTACAAATCAACACACTTAAATTTTTTTAAAGTGAGTCAATCATGATACAGATAGTAAAGGTCCATAGTGAAAATATGTCAGGGTGGCGGGGGCCTGAATGGCAGAAGTTCAGAACACACGGGGATGTTGGTGTCCAAGGTCCCCCACCATTCCCAGCATTCGGACATCTGACAGAGGAAATCATCTTTCTCTGCAATCACAGTTTTCACAAAGAGGCCAGATCTTCCCTTCCCATCAGCTCCCGGGAAGCCAAGAAATCACATCAGCTCCCTGGAAGCCGAGAAGTCGCATCAGTCCCCAGGCACTGGCCCTGGTGCTAGCAAAGAACTTGCTTCTATCAGGGGACGATGTTGCCAACCCCTCTGGCCAGTTCCCTCTAGCGACAGTCAGCAGAGGACACATTTTTAATTCACAGGGTTTCCAGCCTGTGAATTCTTTAATAACTTTAATATGAGCTGCCAACCATCCCTGCCCCATGTCTGGTTAATTCTCCATTAAGGGCAGAGCAAATTTAAGTTTGGAAGAAGGAAAATGAATTATTCAGAAGAGTTAATTTCATCTGAGCCATTTTCTTAAGAAATTGCTTGAAGAACAGCCTAAAACTTGTTCTTAATTCATGATATACAAATATCCCTCAGAAAGCTCAATAGAGACAGGGGCCAGAAGGTTCTCCTGGGAAGTTCCAGCCCCGGCATCCAAGGCCATCCTCAGCTCAGATGGGAAGAACTGACACACTCGGCACCTACGGTCGTTGGGAGGGGTGACAGTGATTTACACACTGAAGAACCACATTCTGGGAGGCAGAGTGGGGGAGCTCTCCTTCCCTCGGCCGCCCTTCCTGTAGACTGCGTGGGATTCACCTGACTTCACCTGGAAACCAGCCAGACAGCACCGGCAGCCCTGGGGTGCAGTGGGAGGGCTCCTGCTGCTCAAGGTCTAGAGCGGCAGGCCTTGCCTCAGCCGCCGCCTCCATGGGTGACGCTAATAGGCCTGGCACAGCCTCCCCAGGGTCACCAGGTGATAGGGCTTCACCGTGGGTGGAAGCGGCTGCAGAAACACATAATCTCCTTCCTCCCACCACACAGCCACCCTCTTCTCTGCCATCCAGAAAAGCACACGCAAGTGAGGGGAAAGCGTGCAGGGAATAACCTTAAACCCCACCGTGTGTAAAAGAGGGAAATTATTCACACATTTAGGATCTTTCTTCTTAGGGACAATTTTCTTATAGTCTATCCCCCAACTGATAATGACCCGGTTTCTGGAGTTAGTGCCTTTGGTGTCATGGGCACGGTCAGCACACCACCCCGGGGGACTGGCTGAATGTGAAAGCCTGAAAGGCAGAGGATGACAAGGAGAGGTGCTCAAAAGGGACGGCAGTGGGGCTGGCTGCTGGGGTGATCCAGCCCCACAGGGAAGGCCCAGCTCCTCTGACACTGCGCCACTCCACCGCCACCTTGCTGAGCTGCATTTCCCCCTGATGCTAAGGTGCGATGGTGTCCTGGCCATGACATGACCTTCTTGGCCCTCAAGTGGCCCTCAAAGGCAGGTAGTATCAGATCCTAGGACCCACAAGATAGGACCAGGGTCCCCATCAAGGGTCTATGGCTAGGGTCAGGACCATGATGCCCAGGCTGCCTTCTGGCTGCACACCCTGCTCAGTGTGGCTTCCCTTGCACGTGAGCTTGCGGTGGGCATGCATTCAGTGCCTCTCAGGGATCGAGCCCCATGGGGTTTAGGCCCGGCTCATACAGTGAGGATTCAGAGCTAAATAGAACACCGGTGCATGAGCAAAACTTCATTCCACTGTGCTAAGCACAGCAAGGCATGTGGGAAGCTTGCAACTCCCCTGGCGGAGGTGGGAGCAATCAGGGAAGGACCTGCTAGGACCTGCTATGCTTGCCAGCCTGGTGTTTATGGCCCCTTTCTTCACTAAGGGCACTCTGATTCTGCTCTGGCAAAATCCTCCCTCCCACTTTCAGTCCACATAACTCAGCAAGGCTCATAACCTCCCTTCTGTCCCAAACACTTGCCCCCATCCCAGTCCATCGCCCCAGGCCACTATCACTGGCCACGTGACCATACCAGCATGCTGAGCCTCTCCCTGGGGCCTTCCGCTGGCACACTTTCTGCCTTGCAACTGAAAACACCCAGGTGGATGTCTTTGCCACCATCGTGGGGGCCTGCCTAAGAACAAAACTTGTGGGGAAACGGGTCCTGGTACTGCCTGAGGACCTGAATCCAGCCAGCACTGTCAGAGAGCATGTGACTTCTCAGTTTTATTAATCAGTAAATTCCCTTTTCCTTTGAACTATTTTGAGTTGGATTTCCATTGTTTGCTACCTTACAAAGTCAGATTGATAAAGGCTGGGCCGTAACCTGGCACTGGAGAGGAATGGAGGAAGAAGAAAGGATATCTTGGAGCTGTGCAGACAAAGGTGGGGAGACCAGCACCAGCCCCTCGGCACTGGCAGATTCAACCTAGAGGTTGGTAAGGAAGGGGGAGGGATGGATGAGGCCGGAGAAGTGCGCAGGGGACAGGCTCGGGAGACCTGGGAGCCAGGAGTCTCACCCTGCAGGGGCCAAGGACTCCTCCACCACACACCTGAGGACGGGACTGTGCTCCAATATCCTCCCATGCCTGGTGCCCTACCTAGCACAGATCTCAGCACACGTCTCCTACACGCAAGCTCAGTTACAAACGCAGCATGATGAGCAGACCCGCCGTGCAGCTTGGAAAGCTCCCTCTGGATGCTGAGCGGACACTGGCCGAGGGAGGCCAGGCGAGGGACTGGGTAGCCACTGAGGGGGCGGGGCAGATGACAAAGGCTCAGAGGGGGCCCTGTGGCCACTTCACTGACCTTTTTCATTTAGAATGTCTTTTAAATTTTTACTTTAAAGACTTGGAAGGAAAATAAGTACTTGAGAAGTGGAATAAAAATAGGTAAACATAATAATCATCTCACTTAGGTACAGCGATTTATGGTGTTTCAAGCCCGCTCACAAACATTAGCTCATCACCGCCTTGAGAGGTAGTTATTATCTGCATTTTCTAGATATAGAAGCGAAAGCACAGAGGTGCTGAGTAACCTGCCTATCACCAAGATACCGTTAACATGGAGGCTTGGGGAAGAACAGGTGTGTAGTGCCACGGTGTCTGGGCCTCACTGGGGGCCTGTCCAGGCCATCAGCCCCTCCTCACTCCCCAAGTCCTCCCCATACCACCCACATGCACCTGTCTCCATCGCCAGTAGGGCCTCCATCTGCCCAAACTCTCCCTCCCAGCTGGCCTTCTGCTCCCCTCTGCCTGCCACATAAAGCCCTGGTGAGATAGCAGGCGGGCAGGTCAGCTGTCCCTGACTGATTTAAATGGAGAGAGATCAGGTTCAACACTTGGCTTCTCCGCAGAAGCCAGCAGAGCCGCATGCCCCAGACTCTGAGCTGAGCTGCTCAGCCTCCTCATCTCGCGTAAGTGGGCAGGGGCCCCCAGCCCTGGAGATTCTGTCTGGGTGCCCACAAACACCATGAGAGGCCAGGACCTGGGGAGATGAGTTCCCACGTGTGCCGGGAGCTGAGCGCTCTGGGCAGCATCCCAGAAGTGATGCGGAAAGCTCACCCCCTGGCCACCCAAGTCAGACAAGCAGGAGAAATGGAGGCAAAGTGACTGTTTCCCTCAGACAGGAGCAGGGCCCTGAGCTTGAGAGGAGGCGGCAGCAGGGCAAGCTCTGCCTGCAAAGTGGGCGGAGGTGACTTGGCAATGACTGCACAGTGGGAGCCCCGGACCCCATAAATAGCTACTATGGTGACACAGCCCGAGGTTCAGGGCTGCTCCTCCTGAAAACGCTCAAGCGAGAAGAAAGGAGAAGGCGCCTCCATGTCAGGAGCAATTTCCCTGCCCTCTGGTGACGAGTGGAGAATCACCGAGAGGTGGTCCAGACACGAGGCAGGCCAGGTCACCCGGGCAGCCTGCTGCCTCCCGGAGCCACAGGAAGCACAACTCCACTGCTGCTCCCAGACGCGGCTGGCGCAGGAGGCTGCTGCACGTTTAATGTTTGAAAAATCTGTTGCTAATATTCAAAAGTGAAGAGTCCACATAAAAATCCCAATTTCAGGATTATTTTAAAGAATGACCAAAGACCTGGCCGCGCCTGTGAACATCCTGTAGCCCCAGGCCCGCCCGCTCCCTGGTCAGCCCAGCCTGCCCAACTCTGCTGAGTTCACGTCCAGCCCAGAACCTCCCCAGGGACAGCTGGCTTTCTGCTCTTGTTGGAGTTCTTCTGGAGAGGAGCATTCCCCATTCTCTTCTCTCAGTCTCGCCTCACTAACCTGAATGGCAATAGGAATTACTCTGCCAAAACCAGAAGGTTGACGGAAAGGGAAATCGCATCTTTGTTCGGGTTTATTTCTGTTCTTAACACACAGTGGAGACCCTCCCGTTGCCCTTAAGCCCACGCTGACCGTCCTTCTCAGCATGGTCACAGGACACTTCTGATCCACTTGCTTAGCCACAATGCATGTGCAAGTCCAGCTTCTCCAGAAGGACTGCAAGTGGGAGTGTCAGGTTAAATCAAAGTAAGGGGAAGACCATGTCCTAGGTGAGTGACAGGGAGCTCAGAGAAGAACCTTGTGAGTTGACAACAGCACGTAACAAGTCCCCACAGCCATATTTTTTGCCAATAAATACACTATTACTGCTGAGACTCAGCCTAGACAAAAAGACAATTACTCTTGTTGACTCTTAAAATTCAGTGTGAATCCCCAAACCATCTGGGTCCCACAAACGTGTCGAATACACCCTAGAAGAGTTCTCTCTTACTTGGGGTAAGGATGGGATGAATTCATTTCTGAGGCCGGTCTAAATTACAAATCCTCAGTTGGACTCTGAGCAGCGAGATGTTCACAAGAGCACAAGAGACCCAGAACAGGGAAAAAAATCACTGGCTGCCCCACTGACGCTGGAGCACTCTCTCCCAGTTTCTCTCTCTCTCTCTCTCTCTCTCTCTCCCCCTTCTCTCTTATGCATGCTCTCTCACTCTTGGTCACAGCAAGGGGAATGAAATTGGTGGGATTCTAATCTAATGGCTCTAGCTTAAGGGTCTGTGCCGAGACAGAAAATTTCAGGTGATGTGTCAAGTATCTAGAATGTCACTTTGTGAATTACGGCTACGACATGAGCCATATCAGGTCCAGGAGACATTTCTAGTCCATCCGGTCCCTGGCCACAGTATCTCAAATCGATCATCTAGCCATCCATCCACGCAGCAAACTTCTAAACGGCCTGTGCTAGACAAGCGGTACAAAAACAACAAACCACCAGGCTGTGTTCCCTGCCTCCCGGGATGCCCAGTGTGGTGGGGCAGGCACGGGAGACATTCTCTTACAGTGCTCTGTGATAAGTGCAGGATGTCGAGGAGTGGGGTGAGTACCAAGACATTCACCCTTCATTATAATTTACAGAAAGACATTGAGGCAACTTAAGCAGGCAGTGACATGATCACTCATGTAATTGAGTGTTCTGTCCACGATATTGTTAGCTGGATTGTCATACAACTGGTAGCCCCCATTCTAACTCTGCTTTATTTATTGGAAATCTGTGATGTGTAATGTGCTAGGTTGGCCATAAAAATGTCTAATCACTACATGTGAAATAGCCATGTCTTTCAGCTTTGCATGAAAATGGCAAATTCTGCTTAATGTTCCTGGACTCTTGTACAGTGTGACTAATGGTATTAGATCCAAATTACAAGGAGTAGAAGAGGCAATGGAAAGAGAACTATGACACTATTGGCAAAAGGCCTCTCCCTCAAATGGGAATTGTCTTTCACATGTGTGTCTGAGAATCCGGTCTAACCACGCTGAGACTGCTCTGCAAGGCATCTGGGAGACCCCTGAGTGGATACACCTTGCGGCCTCAGCTCTCCCCTAAAGCAGCGAAGCCATTACCTTGAACCCAGCCATCCTTTGTCAATTTGTTTCAGGAGTCATCCCTTATTCTCGGGTATCAGATGAGCCTCAAAACAAAGAGAATGTGCCAGAGGAAAAATGAAGAAATAAGAAAGGGTCCAGAAATATAAATAAGACCAGAAAGTGAAAGATTTTACAGCAAAAGAGGTCCCCTCCACATGGGGAACCAGAGCGGATGCAGGTAACAGGGAAGGGTAATTTAGCCACACCCCGTCACCACACCAAATAGCATCCAGGACTTGTTAGCAAATTACTACTCTCACGGCTCCATTTTAGTGACTCCACATGAGGGTAGCTTGCAGATGAGGCTGGTTTAGGGGCTGGAACAGCCGGGCAGATCCCAATGCCGCTTACAGTGGTGTAAAGACTGAGGGAGAAGCAGTTCCCTTCTGGGCATGCTGTGGTGGCGGAGGATCTTGGCCACTGCAGTGGAGAGTTGCAGGGACGAAGTACATGAAGAGAAAGACTGGGCTGGAAATAAACATGGAAGGCAGCAATGGTTAGATAGTATTCAAAATCCCAAGACTGGCTGAGGTGCCCAAGAGAGCCCAGGAATGTGAAGAGCAATGCACTCAGAAAATGAAGGCAGTAAAAACAATCATAAATAATGAATGTGGATGGTCATTATTATCATAAAGGTGAGGCAGAACAACAGCCCCACATCGACTTGATTTGTCCCTGGAAACAGACTCCACTTTGGACCAAGAAACCCAGGGACTCCAGAGATTTCCACCTTCTCCTCCCTCCAGTGCCAGCGTCGGGGCCTCGCCTGCCCACCTCTCGGCTCCCTCACCTCAGGCACCCCCGGATTGGGACAATCAGCCAGACTGACTTGTTTATTGCCCAGATTATGAAAGGTACCCACCCGCCTAGATCCAGGGCACGTGTGCACTAAAGGCAAGAAAGCAGCCGTGTTATAAATAAGGGATGGCCTGCTCGTTAGGCCCTGAGCTGCCATCATTACTGGGCTCCTCGGGTCCCTGAGCTGCAGCTGGTTTAAAGGTCATTACCTGATATTGTTTCAGTGACAAGGTATTTCTACGGCCTCTTTCCAGCCCATGCTTTTCTAATCTCTGCTACATTATTACGTTGAGGCTTCTCTCGCGGTGCAGTAACACATGGTAAAGGGCTCTCAGCCTACCCACCCAGGGGCCTGATGGGGGGGCCCGAGCTATTAGCGAGGCAGGCAGCCCGCCTGATGTCACGGACCAAGCTGGTGCTGGGAAGAAAGGAGAAAGCTTTGTGGCCCTGCTCTGCCACTCCTGTGCCACATGCAGTAAACAAGGCACGCTTCTTACCTTCTGTGAGGCCCAATTTCTATCCATAGCCTAAAAACAGGTAGACACAGGTAAGAGGGAACAGATTCTGAGTACTCAGTCTATACTGGGAACTTGGTGATCCATATTTCATTTAATCCTCACGAGACGTGAGGTAAGGTGTTTTTTGTTTGTTTGTTTTGGTTTTTTTTCCCACCCATTTTATTGATGAGTCTTCCACGTCCTACTCAGCCTATGGCTAGAGTTTTCTAAGGCTGGGTTGTCTGGGCACGATGCATTTGACATCAGGCTATGCTGCCAATCTGAGGCAGTGTTAGATGACACTAGCATGAATGATGCTAGTCTCTATCCAAGGCCCAGCAGGATGTGGGGTCTGCTGTGCCTTGCTAGGTCCCTGGCAACAGTGGTCAGTGTCCTGTGGCCTTCCTGGTAGGGCAGCACCTTCTGAAAACTCCTTGGCTGTTCCAGGGGAACTCCACTTCCGAACTAGGACTACTTCCTGTTTCACTTTGCCACCTGGGGCTTAGGGGACAGTGTCCTCTTGTCCAAGCTCTGATGAAATACACTTAGAGTGAGCAAGCCGGGGCTGTGCTTAACTAACATCCTTACTCTGACCTTAGGAACTCTGCCCTGGGCATCTTCTTGCCTAGATTACATGTCCACACCCTCCTGTCATCAGGTCTGGATCTGGGCCCAAATCATCATGCCTTTCGTTGGACTGCTGGCTCTCCTCACGGAGACCCAAACTCACTTTATCTCCTGCCCCTTGCTTTAGAGGCCCATCTCATCCTCTCAACATTTACTGCTATAGGCGCATCTAAGCCAGCCAGCCAGGAGCAAACCCAAGTAGTGGAAACTCTCTTAAAAGACCCTTCCTGATTTGCTTCCTTATCTACTCTTTCTATGTACTCTGCAAAATGCATGGACCCGATGCCCAAAGCCCCGCAGTGGCCCTAGGATAGTCCTGAATTTGTGCCCCATGAGTTAAATAGGAGTCTTATCTGGAGCCTGCTGTGTTGGTCCCCACACCTGTTTGCCAGCTGTATTTGTTGTTATAAATAATTTAATCAAATATTAATAAACCAATCAAGCAGGAATGTATAAAAAGAAAGAGCTGTGGCTTCTATGACAATAAAGTGAATGCTTTGGAAAGACACGACAAATGTCAGTTGCTAAAAAATTGATATCAATTTTTGGATAGGGCAAGATGAAACTGAAAGATAAAAAACAAAACATCATTAAAAATATAGCAGATTTTGCACTCAACGTGCTTCAGTGTCTTTAAGTTTTTGTTCCACTAAAAGAAGCTAGAGGTGTAAATTGTAGGGGGTGCATTTCAGATAACAAGAATAGAATGGCCTCCAAGCATTCAGCTGATCAGGGCATCAGATTCCCCTTAAACTTACTGAGTGGCTCTATGTTGGACATAGGTTCAACCCTCCCAGAGTCCATCCAAGGATTCTTCCTGGGAGTACAGGGTCAGACTTTTGCTATTATTTCCCACTGAATTCATCCTGGAAGGCTGCAGTCCCAGGAGCTTTAAGCAATCATGGTGGTGAAATCACAGTCTGCTGAGCATGGTGTCAACCAAGAGACCAACCACCAGACAGAGAGAGAAACGAGTTCCGCCACCCCGTCCACTGTCAATAAATGCACTGTTTGCTTAAGCCAATTTGGGTTGGGCTTTCTATTGCCTGCCCAGCTTCTTCTCCTCTAAGAACTCCCTTCCAGCTTTGCTTTCTAGCCAATTTCTCTTCTCTGGCCTCCCCCTCCTCCACCACCAAAATCATCCTCAAAGCTAACACTATTTAACACCTCTAATCCTTTCAAAACCTCTGTGAAGCACGGCGATGAGGAAGCTCAGGGAATTAATAAGAGGCAGAGGCAGGATTTGAACCCCACTCCTCATCCCTCAGGTAACTGCTCATCTAACCCTGAAGGCCTATGGCCCCAAATGCACCAAGTGTTGATCAGTGGCACGTGATGCCAATAGGCACAGCACGACAGCAAGGCCCACTCCATGGATTCTTTATTTTCCCATCAAGAGGTTCCTTTCTGGGCCTTGCACAAATGTCTATTATCGCACCAGTGACCTGTCTGGTTTTGTTCAAAATTTGGTACACAACTTGAAGCTAGGAATGTGTCTTATTCCTATTTGTATCCTCCAAACCTGACACACAGTAGAGGCTCAATAAATGTCTACTGGACTGAACTGAGCAAGTCAAACCCACACTCGGTACTTCATTTCTCAAGCTCTCCAAGATCCTTTCCCTCTTCCAAGACCAGCTGTTCCATGGACTCTCCCTGATGTGTCCGGAGAGTAGGAAGACCCCTTACCCCAGTAGAAACTCTGTACTTCCTCCCTCCCATCTCACCTTCGGCGTCTCTTTTCCTTCATAGAAAAACATAACAACCTCCATATTCCTTGTAACTTTCATTGCATACAACAGCAGCACTTAGGGGGCAGTTTATTTTCTCCAAACTACTCTGTTGATAATGAGGGTAAATTATCACCCAGTGGGCAGCAGTGCCTCTGCCTATGGCCTTAGGGTCCAAACATCCCAGCTTCATGCACAGATGATTAACTGATTAAAAATGGCAAGAGTCTTACACATTTTAAGTTAAAATATCACGCTCTGTTAAAGCAGCCAAGCCAGAGATCATAAGTAGCATTAATCATGTCCACATTTAAAAATCTGATACATAATTTAAGAATAAGAGGCAAAGAAAGATAAGCATGTAAGAACAGTTTGGTGTCTTTTCATTAAACCTGAAGTCATCCATCAGTGACTCATCTAACCCTCGTCTCTGCTGGCTGCAGCAGAGTCCCCTCTTCACATCTCCCTGAACTTTCTGTTTAGAGTCACGGTCTTTACTCACTGCCCTTGGAGTAGCCCCTCTCCTGGTGCCAACTGCCTCCCAGTTCCCCCAGTTCTCTTCTCTACTACAGCATAGTCCAGAGCCCACAGGGAGGGGAACCCAATGCACAATGCCCAGGGCATTTCCCTTGGGAGCCCTGGGAGACCACCTGCTCTCCACTCGGCTCTAACTTGTCACTCTCAGCACAGGGTAAAAAGGGACTCAGAACAACACTTCCCGAGCAAGCATTCCCCAAGCTTCAGCCTTCAGTCACCTGCTTCCTCTGTCCTCCCTCTAAAATGAATTCATTTGTTCCTTCATGTGAATGAGTCACCATCTTTGGCTTTTATGAAGTTTAGGCCAAAATCTCAAAGGCAATCCCAAGCTTCAGGGAATCGGCCCAGAGTGGGGAATGAGGTGCCAAGGAAGATGGAGAATGGAAAGTTCTACGCCCATCAACAAGCCAGACTTGAACATGCAATCCTGACCTCTCCCATCTTTTCCTCAAGACTCCTCCTGTCCACGTCCCACCATCGAGTGGAAGCTGGAATCACATCAGTCCTCTTACCACCTACAGCCAGTCCCCTTCACAGGCCTGATGCTCCTCCAGCCCAAGTTCATGTGCACCTCTCACTGCCCTTCACCTAGCTGTCCCTCCCACCCTGCAGCTGCTCATTGGACCTTCTGCAGTAGCTTCCTGCCTGGCCCTCACCCCCTCTTACTTGCTCCACCCCATCCACCCAGCCTGTGCTGACTAACCCACAGAGCACCAGGACCACGTGCCAAATGCAGTTTCTGTTATCAGAATATTGAGGAGTTAAGAACAAGGTAGGCGGAAATTGATAGGGAGAGTAAACTCCTCCCACCTGAATACATAAACAACTGACTCTGAGAACCATCCACACAGCTGGGTGCAGTGGCTCACGCCTGTAATCCTAGAACTCTGAGAGGCTGAAGAGGGTGGATTGACCTCAGCTCACAGGTTCGAAACCAGCCTGAGCAAGAGTGAGACCTCGTCTCTGAAAATAGCCAGACGTTGTGGCAGTGGCCTGTAGTCCCAGCTACTGGAGGCTGAGGCAAGGGAATCACTTGAGCCCAAGAGTTTGAGGTTGCTGTGAGCTATGATGTCATAGCAGTCTACCAAGGGTGACAAAGTGAGACTCTGTCTCTAAAAAGAGAGAAAGAAACCCGTCCACACATGGGTTTCTTGTGTGTTTGGGGGTGGGGAAAGAATATCCCCAAAACAACTATACCCAAGTCAACTGTAAGTGAATTAAAGGTATGCCTGAGGCTCATGAAGGATTTGCCCCACAAGGGGGATTGATCCACACCTTGGGAATAAAAAGAAGGTTCTCAGGTGCAATTATATGGTGCCCCATCCCAGCTCCAGCACTGGCTCCCATCCTTATACATGCAACTGACCCATGCTTATTGTATCCAGAGATACAGCAGGGCTGCCATTCAACAACCATAGACTGTCCCTGTGACTCAGATGCCTGCTGCCAAAGACCTTCTGGGGCGGATTTTCTGTCACTGTGGAATTACCTAAGAAAGGATGTGCTGGCTACCCACCTTGGCAATTCTGCTCCCAGGGTAAGGAATAAATGGGGCTGGGACTGTATGTGAATCTCTGGAAGTCTGGAGTGTGTGTCTCTGCCCTGAAGAGATGGAACTGTCCTCTACATGCTGATGAAAATAAATTGCCAAGTCTGTACTATCAACAGTGATGAAGTGCCCTGCAAGGACCCAGCTGAACACCCTGACAGCTGCCCAGGGATACTCCTTGGTGGATGAAAGTCTGAAAAACATCAGCCTCGGCTGTGAAGTGGACAGACAAGGCTCCACCTCTATTCTCAATTGTCCCTCTAAGATGCTTTCTCAGGTGGCCCAAGGGCCTTAGGAACTGCACAAAGCTTGGTCATCAGCCATGAGCATAAGAGAAGTGGGCACTAACTGTGGGCAGCTTTCCTGAGTTCCAGGCCCTCTCAAGCCCAGCCCTGAGAAGGAAGGAGCTTCACCTGCTTCAGCCTACAGTGAGCAATACTCCTCAAGTGAGTCTTTCTTTGTTACATGCAATGGCATTCAAAATTTAAAATTATGAAAAAGGTTCAACTTCTAAATCATTCTCACCATGCCTTGCACATATAACTAGAAAGAGAAAATGATAAAGGAGAGAGACAAAGGCATGTCCCAGCCTCTTGCTCACTGTCCAGGGCTGATCGTATCCAGAGCTGATCACCCCCAGGTCTCAGGCATGAACACAGGAGCAGGGGGTCTCTGCTCACCCTCCACTCTAGCATGGTGCCATCCCGGTTAGCTCAGGGTGACCCATTAACCACTTTCTCAGAGAATAGTTATTTTTAGCAGGTCCCAGCAAGAAGTCTCCTACCCTCGTTCAGATGACTTGGTTTCTTACTTTTCCATTCCTGTATACATATTATTATGCTGGACCATAAGAATTTCTCAGTAGCTAGCCATTTTGACCTTTAAAATGGCAACTTCACATGGTTGAACTAATACAAGCGAATAGGAATAAAGAGTCTAATTACTCTTTTTTTATCCAAAGGACAACATATTAAAGACTCTGTTTTGCATCTTGCTTGTTTGATTTAATATACGAGATCTTGGCAATCTTTCCAAGTCAGGTCACTGAGAGCTTCTTTTTGTTTTTTTTTTTTAAGCAGCTGCAGAGTATTCTTCCATTGTGTGAATGTTGCATTTTACTTAACCAATTCTCTAATGATAGACATTTGGGCTGTTTCCAATCTTTTGCCATTCTAAACATGCTGCAAAGAATGGTTTTGAACATCATTTTGTACAAGTATAAAAATACCTGTAAGACAAATTCCTAGAAATGGAACATCAGAGTCAATGGTTGTATATATTTGTAAAATTGACAGATATTGTCAGAAGACCCTCATTAAGAATTGTGCTAATTTTATACTCCCACTAGCAATGTGTAGAGAACCCCAGATCAGTGATTCTCAACATTTTCCTTAGGTCAGTGTTTTTTAACATGTAGCTTGTGGCTCATTACAGGGTCATAACATCAATTTTGTGGGCTGCAATTAGTATATTTATAATGAAACAGAATAAGATAGTTTAAAATATAATCAAACGAGAATAAAATAGAAAATACCACATTGAATTCCATATAGAAAGGGTAAACACTGGGGAACTTTTGTTTCAGATATATAGATACCCCCCAAATTCTCTCTCTCTCTCCATCACACACACACACACAGAGCTGTGTGAGATGGAATCAATATACATGTTTTACTGTAGGTCACGGTCAAAAATTTTTGAAAGCCAGTCTTAGATCTTGAACTTATTTAAGAATCTCAAGAAACTGCAGAAATTCTTTTTTTTTTTCTTTTTGAGAAGGAAAGAAAAGTTTATTTTTTAATTTGCCAGCATATAAGGAGGTTAGCACACTCCCATTTTTTAAATCATTTTTTATTAAATCATAACTTTGTACATTGATGCATTTAAGGGCTTCAGGGTACTGCTTCGATATACAATGTGAAACGTTTACATTGAACTAAGTAACACATCCACCACAATTATACTCATGCCTTAATAGAAATTCTTCATAAAAAATTCACTGACACACATAGTATCTCTGTTCCCTGACCTCCCAGAGACCCACTCGGGAACCCCAGGTCTGGAGCGTGCCCTGCGATGCAGCTGTGAGACACTCAGGGACAGACATGAGGACAGCCTTCCTCAACCTGGGCTGGCAGGCAGTGGGTATTCCAGAAACATCTGCTGCGCTGAAGAGACAAGCCATGTTTCCCCCCAATATACTGCCTCCCTCTTTTTCACAGCCATGATAAGACTGTCCCCCCACCTGCTGTGAGACTTTGGTTCTTAAGAAAGCAAGTAGAAAAAAGTTTCAGAAAAGCAGAAGCAGAATAAGGTTTTGGAGAAAGAAAATAATTCATTTCCTCCTTCAGGTTCGCAGATTTCTTTTTAACTCTGACAGAGCCTGTGGCTCAGTAGAGAAGGAGGAGGAGAGGGAGGGAAAGGGGCAAATTAGAATGAAAGCGAATTGTCACCTGGGACCTGAGACAAGGTTTAGAAAAGGCCAAGGACAGGAGGAGAGGAGAGGGGTGTCCAGGGCAGAAGTGTGTGTGCAAAGGGACCCAAACAGAGCAAAAGAAGGCTGTAGCTTGAGGACCCGGCCCCTTTTCACAGTCAAGAACCTGTCTCAAGAGCCATGAATGAGCCCCCAGCCTTTGGAAATACTCTCCTGACACTAGCACCATCAGAACCCACAGACATAGGATTAAAAGAACAGAGGTGAATGGGACCTCGCACAAAAGAAACAAACCACAGTGACAGCTCAGAATTAGGTCGGCGGAGGAACTGGGAGTGGGGTTCTCTACCATTCCTAGAGAACACAGGACAGGAGGCGCTACCTTCCTGAAACCATTTTTTTCACTAAGACAGCCTTCATCCCGACACCGCAGAGATGCCGCCAGTTTCCCACAACTCTGCCCCTGAGCACCCCTTGCCCACCACCTGCCTCCCCGATGGAAACTACGGTGCAGTTGAGGGGAGGCTGGAACCAAGCTTCCCCCTGTGTCCTCTGCTTTAACCACCCCCTCCCCACCGAAGAGCCGGGGCCAGGAAAGCAGGCTGGAGAGTGGGAAGCTGGACCCACAGCACAGCACGCCACCCTGCAGGCCTGACTGTATATGCAACTGCGAACAAAGATGCAGTGTTAGTTAGGAAGGGGGAGCCCTGCCTCGCCAGCGCCACGCCTATTCCATTTCCAGGCTCTGTGCTGAAAGAGCAAATGAAAAGTGTGGAGTTTCTTTCTTGCTCGAAGTGCCCTGGAGTAACAGTTACTGTTCCCCTGAACCAAGTATAATAAAAGACTATTAAGTCTTTAAAAACCCAGCACCAATATTGATTCTCCTTTTACCTAATTTCTTCTTTCTTTTGTTCCTGGTGGCTCTGGCTGCCACTTAAGGGCATGGGGTTTAAAAGACAAGCACGTGTGAGGCTATTGATTTTTCTCCTAAGAACTCACCAGTTCATGAAGTGAGCTTCTACCAGGTAGCTGGAAGCCTGGGTCATGGCCTCAAGGTTCTAGCCTCCCCAGGGAGGGGACCTGCTAGCCGGAAATCAGGGGGGCTCTTTCACCTATTTTTTTCTGTTGACATAGAAGTCTTTATAAGAAGAGTAAACTAAAATTCTAAAAGTTTGAGTTGCTGACTAGTGTAAAAAGATACCAATATGGATGACGAAAAGGTAAGTAAAGGCCAAGCACTACCCTTAGAAAATATTCACTCTGCAACACAAGAAGGATGTAAATTAATTCTATTTATTAGCTTTAACCCTGACTTTTACAGAGAAACTGCACTGGCAATGTTCATAAGTTATTGCAGTATGATGTGAAACTGGCCGATCAAGGTCCAGAGATGGACTCAGAGGAGCAGTGAGAAGACACCCAGCTGGGCCTGGGGGGGAGTGTGGCTAGGACAGGGGTGAAGAAACACCTCCATTGCTTCAGTAATTTACAAGGCAGCTGGGAAAGTGGCGTGGCAGAACAGAGAGGCTGTGTGCATGTGGGTACGGGCATGGCGGGAGAAGAAAAAGACAGGCAGGAGGGCCCAGGTGGCCCAGCAAGGCCATGAAAGCCAGGTCAGGGGAGCCTGTGATCCACCCCAGCCACTGTCCGGGGCCCCTGGAGTGAAGCCACACATGCAGAGTGTTCCACCGGGCTAAGGGAAGGAAAACAGCACCCACAAATGCCCATGTGGCTTTTAGTCAAGGTGACTGTGGCAGGTATGACACATGAGAAGTCCCCTCTGTGACATGCAGTCCTCCTACCCGAGTCCCCACAAAGACAGCTCAGAATCCTCTGTGGGCCCTTAATGGCTACAGGGGAGGAGCAGGAAGGTCACCAGCTGCGCCTTGGGGTTGGCCCATTCAGCACGAGGGACGTCTTGTTCCCAGGGCCCCAAACCAGGGCAGCTTCTTGATCCCTGGACTTCAACAGCCGAGGCAGCACGTCTAGCTGGTTCTCCAAGCCACCCAGTGACCAGGCTGCTGACTCTCCCCTCTGGCCACAGTGGCCGCTGCTTATTAGCAGCACTTTAATTAGCGCTTTATTTTAATTGATGATATATTTTAATTGGTGTTTCGATTTAATTAAAGTTTTATTCTAATTGGGTGTCTTTCTTTTTTCTTTCTTTCAGCTTATAAGGTTCAAACAAAAGAAAGAATAATAGCTTGCCCAGAAAAATAAATCCATTAGCAAACACACCTGTATTCCTGTGGTTGAGACATGTATGTTCTAAGGCTCCAAGGAGACAGAGGGAGGACATCCATGCAGCACGTACCTCTGCCCTCCTTGGACCCAACTCAAACTGCTCCTCTCTGCTCCCCCCCCCAGCCCCCACCGGCTCCAAACCTGCACCAACTGCTCCTGCCTGCAGGGAGGTCCCCAGCAGGCCAGGGGCTTCCCCAGAAGCACTCTGCTCAGGGCTAGGTGCCAGCAGGCTTTTCCCATGGGCCTCACCAGGCTGTGTGTTGGATCCCAAGCTCCTGGCAAGCAGGAAAGGCCATACCCAGCCCTGCGGCTTCTCACTTTCCAGAACAGCCCTCCTTCACCCACAGTGCTCGGGGGGACCTGAGAGCCAGCTGAGTGCAGGGGCCCAGGGAGGCTGAGACGGATGTTCACCTCAGGCCTGCCTGGGAGCTTGCTGAGTTTACGTGTTTCAGGGCACCTCTCCACCCTCTGAAAGAGACACCCAAGCTTGACTTGGGGACCACACACCACAGTGGCTATTCTTCTAGCCTGACCATGTTAAACACATCTTTCCTCCTCTGAGGGGTTGGGTTTCTCCTCCTATTTCTCTATGCCTCCATCTCTCCGTGAACTCTTACACACACACACACACATCCTGACCCCCAGCTTAGCTTCCTTTCCTGGAAGCTGGAGAGATTCTATTCTGAAATTCACTTGCCTCCTCTAGCAGGTACAAATTCTCCAGTTCTGGTTGCTGAAGGTCTCACTGCATCCCTGCCCATCCCTATGCCTCCTCAGCCCCATAATGTGAAGTACATCCCACTGCACCAGGTAACGAGCCACCAAGGCTATCTCCCAGCCACTGCTCTCTCTGCCACTTTCCCCGGTTGCCTCAGCCACACCTGATGCATTCAGACTGCTTTCTTCTGAAACGCCCTGGCCCTTGACAATTCTAGATTGGCATTACCATCTTCCCACTCAATTGTCTTTTGTTTTTCCTGATCCCAGAATTGCCTCCGTCCCCGTGGGACGCTAGCGTAGCTCTGTGTGTATGTGCTCCGTTCCCCGCTGCAGTCCCTCCCTCAGCCCTAGGACTCCAACGTCAGTTGACCAAACCCTGCCCTCTCACAATCACTGCCATTCTAGGGCACTGGCTTCCACTCACTGCAGCTTCTGTATCCAGGAAATTATCACGTGCTTTTTGGAAAAACAAAATAGTAAAGCAAAACATACAGCAAATCCACAAAAATGAAACACTGAGCCTGCAAGTGCTACTTTCACCTGTTAAACATGGGGGTGAGCAAAGGTCTACTAGGGGGATACAATGACTTGTGAGAAGCTCTAGGGTCACTCACAGGACAGTGCTGAGAAATCTTTTTAAAGAGTATGAAGTAGGGGGCGGCTCCTGTAGCTCAGCAAGTAGGGTGCCGGCCCCATATACCGAAGGTGGCAGGTTCAAGCCCGGCCTCGGCCAAACTGCAAAAACAAAAAAATAGCCGGGCGCTGTGGCGGGCACCTGTAGTGCCAGCTACTCGGGAGGCTGAGGCAAGAGAATCACTTAAGCCCAAGAGCTGGAGGTTGCTGTGAGCAGTGTGACGCCACGGCACTCTACCCAGGGTGATAAAGTGAGACTGTCTCTACAAAAAAAAAAAGAATTGTGCACGGATTACAACAAAGCTATCACTCTTAAAAATCATTAATTTTTCATGATTGATCTTATATATTTTCAATAGAGACAAATTTCATGCCAGGAGAATCTGTTTACTTTCTGAAATCTGCCAAAAGTTATCAAATCCAACTGGTGTGACTAAAGTAGGTGGCAAAGCTGGTTAATGCCCTTTTTTATTTGTTTAATGGTCAAATCATTTTTATTTCAGATCTCTATAAGGGTACATATGATTAAGTTATATTGTTTGCATTGGTTAGGAAAAGTCACAGTTGTATTTGAGTCCTTTAACCAGGAGGCATGCCATGTGCCCCTAGATTGTAACCGTTAAGTAGCCCCTCCTCAGTAAGCCCTTTCCCCATCTGCCTTCCTCCCCTCTTTGAATTTAATGGTCTTTTTCTCTCATGTGGGCCAGTAATTATTTATCTGCAAGTTTGAAATTAGTATTGAATACATGAAATTCTTGTTTTTCCATTCTTGGGATAAATGTACTAAGGAGAATGCTCTTCAACTCCCTCCAAGTGAAAACAAAAGGTGTAAAGGCACCATCTTTTCACGGATGAATAATATTCCATGGTTTACATACACCACAGTTTATTAATCCACTCATGGGTTGATGGGCACCTGGGTTGTTTCCAAATCTTTCAGACTGTGAATTGAGCAGCTATAAACATTCGATGCAAATGTCCTTATGGTAAAATGACTTTTTTCCTTCTGGGTAGATCTCTAGTAATGGGATTACAGGATCAAATGGAAAGTCTATTTTTAATTTTTTGATGATTCTCCATACTTCTTTCCAAAAAGGCTGTCTTAGGTTGTAGTCCCACCAACAATATAGAAGTGTCCCCTTCTCTCCACACCCTCGCTGGCATCTGCAGCTTTGGGACTTTCTGATGTGGGCTATTCTCACAGGGGTTAGGTGATATCTCAAGGTGTTTTTGATTTGCATTTCTCTGATGCTTAGGGAAGATGAACACTTGTTCATGTGTTTGTTGGCCATTCTTCTGTCTTCTTGGGAGAAGTTGCTTTTCCAAGTTGTGTGACTAAAGTAAATGACAAAGTTGGTTACTAGGACTAACTTTAGCTGGATTAAAGTAGGTGACAAAGTTGTTAATTTGGCTTTGAAATAAATAATGGTAAAATACAACAGCCTACAGAATAAAAATCAAACCCATGTGTCAACTGACATATTAATACATGCCACATACATATATACTTACAAACTGATGAAGAGATAGTTCTGCTTTGTGGTGGAATGTAAATTAATAGCTGCAGAAGAAGAGTTAGAAAATAACCATAACTACAATTACTACTACATCATTGTAGTAATTGATTTAGACATGAAGGATCAGAGAACTCCCCACAGATTATTTATTAGTTACAAAGAGAAAAGTGGTAACTTTACAGAGGATAAACAGTAAACACCACTTTCACTGAGTGATGGAAGCTGAGATCATCATTAATGGAACTAATCGAATCTCAAGCCACTTGCTATACTGCGCAGAGAAAGACAATCTATCATTTGTTTGGTATTCTTGATAAAAAGACACAATCTACTTTCTAATCATGGGATAAATGAGGAACTTTCTATCAAATGACCTGTACCTTTTTAAATGTCATGGTATCAATGACAAAGAACGACTAGAGGAAGAAACAGTCCCAGATTAAAGAAACACAAGAACTAAATGAAACATCTGATCCTAAAATGGATCCTGGGCTGAGAAAATGATAACTCTAAAGGACATTACTGGGACAATGAATAAAATTTTAATATGAACCACAGAGATTAGATAATAGCAATGTATTAATGTTAAATTTCCTTATAATTGTATTGTAAGTACATAGGAGAATATCCTTGTTTCTGGGAAATACACACTGATATCTTTAGGAAAAATAGGCATTATCACTGACATTTACTCTCAAGTATTTCAGAAAAAATAAAAATATATATTTGGAAAGAGTAAGAAAAATATACAGTAAATGATCAAACTGTAAGCAATTGGTGTATCTGGGTAAGAGTTCCTATCACAGACCTTCTTGCCACTTTTTTTGTAAGTTAGAAATAATACAAAAGTAACGAGTAAGAAATAAAACAGAATATTGTAATTAAGTTTTCTTAGGAGACCATGGGAAACTTACAAAAATATTCTTTAAATGATCTGAAACCATGGAAGCATAGCAGGAATCATACAAATCTATGCTAGATAACCCTAGCAAGGAGAGGACGTGAAATAGCACAACTGTGGGCTGAGAGCAGCCAAGGCACAGTCGGGCTCCACCCTCCTGACAGAGAGTGGTGCCCTCTCTGGTGGCCACCAAGTACTGCAGTACTCTACTTAGTTCATATCCTTGCACTCAGGATTTGAAGCACTTATCATTTGAAGCACTCAGGTCCCTATTTGTACAGTTAGTTAAAAACATGGGTGTGTATTTGGGAAATAACCATTTATACTCTTGGTTAATACAAAATTATTCTTTATCTAGTGTTCACATTAAGGATCCCTTTCAAATAGAGCTGTACACAGTTTCTCTCTCTATATATGTATATGTGTGTGTGTGTGTGTGTGTGTGTACACATACAACTTTTGAGGAATATAACAATTCCGTAAAATGAGAGACCCCACAAAGCAGAAATATATTCAATCAGACAGCATATATGAATATATGGATGAAAATACAATCAGACTAGCAGTACTTGGCTGAATTTTTCAGATAAGGAAAAATTTTTATGTATTACAACTCTCTTTTAGCAAATAACTAGTGTCCCTAAATGTTTTCTTCATGTCTTAATTTTCTTGTTGAAAATATAATTCAATTTTCAAACTGCAGTCTCCACTAGTAGCTTTAAATAGCCAAACAAAGGAAAGTGATTTAACTGAGTCTCAAACTGTTCTTCTGCTAACAGGGGTAATGACACTAGTATCCATGGCATAGAATTGTAATTATTTAAAATGTTAAATGATATTAAAGGGTATAGCTTAGTGGTTGGCACATAATCAGAATTCGAACAGGGAACACAGGGCACAGTACTTTTGCCTAGCTAGACATGTGTTTGCTAATCATGAGGGTCATGTCTAGTCATTAAATTGATACATAGTAGTTGTATATGTTTATGGGATATATGAGGTTTTTGATCTACACATACAATGTATAATGATCAAATCAGGATAAGTGGTGACATTCGTCACCTCAAACATTTCTCATTTCTGTGTGTTGGGAACATTCCTAATCTATTCCTCTAGCTATTATGAAATACAATATATATTCTTGTTAACTACATTTGTCCTACTTTGCTATGAAACACTAGAACTTAATCTGTCTACCCATATTTTTATACCTATTAACCAACCTCCCTTTATTCTCCCTTCCTACCCTGTGTTAACCAGCACTCTGCTCTCTAACTCCACGAGATCAAATTTTTAAGCTCCCAGATATGACGGAGAACATGAGATATTTGACTTTCTGTGCCTGGCTTATTTCACTTAGCACAATGTCTTCCAGTTCCACATTGCTGCAAATTTCTTATGGAGCTTTTTTTCATTCTCTCAAAGTGACATAGGTAAATAACCTTTCCCTTACATGTCAATATATGCACTGAAAACCTTTTCAAAATAATTTTTTAAATAATCATTAAGTTCCTATGCTCAGCTTTACTGCCAGATCAGCTCCTAGGAGCAGCCGGGTGCTGACTAGAAAACCACATTGGTTCTCCTTAGTGCGCTGTTTCTATTTATAGTGGCTACAAAATGCAGGAGCAAAGACCACAGCACAGAAGCCACCTTCCAGGGACTATATGCATTTATTCCTCGCTATAAGAAATGCTTTTTGTTGTATCCCGGGATCAAAAACCACATTTTTATTCTGTTTGGGGTTTTTGTGATTGTTTTTATTGAAAGTCCAAAAAATATCCGATCTCCAAGCCCGTTTTCAACACACACACACACACACACACACATGCACACATCTATCTTTGTAGACAAATGAAATCACTCAATTGCCTTTTTGGAGAAGTTAAAATAAGAAAAACTATTTTCTGACTGTGAGACCTAGCACTTTCCTATTCTTCCTAGAAGTGGCAAGTTAATAGCTGAAGCTATCAAAAAAAGCTATTTCTGATGGGGCCTGTGGCTCAGTGAGTAGGGTGCCAGCCCCATGTACCAACGGTGTCGGGTTCAAACCCAGCCCCAGCCAAATAGCAACAAAACATAGCTGGGCGTTGTGGCGGGCGCCTGTGGTCCCAGCTACTGGGGAGGCTGAGGCAAGAGAATCGCCTAAGCCCAAGAGCTGGAGGTTGCTGTGAGCAGTGTGACGCCACGGCACTCTACTGAGGGCGATAGAGTGACTCTGTCTCTAAAAAACAAAACAAAACAAAACAAAACAAAGAGCTATTTCTGTTTAACATCCTCTATGTTTGGACGTACAGGATAATCCCCAGAAATCTGATATCATTTCAGATTGACTTCCCTCTCAGCTCTCCTTTGCGTATGTTGTTATTAACTTCTTAGAAAGCTACAGAAAAAGCATATATAACAGGACAAAACACTCTCCCATGAGGGCCTTAAAACAGATCTTACAGAAGTAAGTGCCAAGAGTAATAATACAACTTTGGGGATTCACGAATCCTACTTATCTGAGAAAGCAGAAGAGGAAAATCAAGAGAACAGAGCCTCAGGGTCCCCGCTGGTTCACTGTGCCGTTCTCTCATTCTCCTCCTCTCTGAAGTCTCATTTTTTACCTGTGTAAACGCTCGCACTCCCTCCCAGACAACCGTCCACAAGGAGTGGTCTGTGCCGGGTTCAGTTGCTCCCTCACGTTTGGCGGCCCCTCTGCTCACCACCCAGATCGCCCTGGCCCCCTGGTTGCTGAAGCAGCTGACAGTGGGCACCCTCCCCGCGCCTGCACGTCCATGCAGCGCCTGCACGTGCTGAGCTGACAGCTGCACCCTCACCGCGCCTGCACGTGGTGAGCTGACAGTGTGCACGTGCACCTCACCGCGCTTGCACGTGCTGAGCTGACTGCACCCTCCCCGCGCCTGCACGTGCTGAGCTGACAGTGCGCCCTCACCGGGCCTGCACGTGCTGAGCTGACAGTGCGCCCTCGCTGCGCCTGCACGTGCTGAGCTGACAGTGCGCCCTCCCCACGCCTGCACGTGCTGAGCTGACAGTGCGCCCTCCCCGCGCCTGCACGTGCTGAGCTGACAGTGCGCCCTCGCCGCCCCTGCACGTGCTGAGCTGACAGTGTGCCCTCGCCGCCCCTGCACGTGCTGAGCTGACAGTGCGCCCTCCCCACGCCTGCACGTGCTGAGCTGACAGTGCGCCCTCCCGGCGCCTGCACGTGCTGAGCTGACTGTGCACCCTCGCTGCGCCTACACGTGCTGAAACATGACTTGAAATGGTTACTTCTCTACTCTTTGAGCCTGCGCCTAAGTCTCTAATTTCTCATTCTTAACTTCCTTGGAGGCCTCCCTTTCCCTCAATACCAGTGCTCCGGCCTTCTTCCTCTCTCTCCTCACCCTGCTACTCTTCTGAGACATAGAACTAACTCATTCCCTCGCTTCAAACTCCACCTGGAGCCCTGTGGTTCGCGTCCGGAGCCCAGCTTCCGTGCTGTAAATCTTCTCAGTTGGCCACATCCGCCTGGCTAGCCAGTCCCTCAAACTCCACCTTCCAGAATAGAGATGAACACCTTCTCCCTGCCGGTCTGCACCTGCTCCTGTGCGTCCTCTGTGTGAAGGAAGCACCCAGTAATTCCAGTAGCTCTCGTGTACTCAGGACTTGTTCTGCACCGAGCACTTTGCTGCATTTTCACATGTGCTCTTGCATGCAATGTTCACCGCCACTCTGAAAAGGAGGGGGCTGGCTGCTGTCCGCATTTCACAGAAGAGGAAAGGATGCACAGTGTGATGACAGAACCTTGCCGAACTTGCACATGGCGAGGCGGAGCCTGAGGGACTCCAGAGCCGCGTTCCCGCGTCTCCCCTCCCGGGCTCTCTGCCTCGGTTGACGGCATAGCTCTGTGAGTTCTAGCTCTGTAATACTATTGGTGTCTTAACCTGGTCTCCTTTGCCATCATCTTGGTTTCGTCTTCATGATCTGTCACTTTATTACTCTAAAGCCTCTTTTTTTATTATCTAAGCTACCAATTCTTGCCCCATCAGATGTATCCTTGGATTTACTGTGGGAGTTATTTCCAAACCACCCATCTGCTCACCTTAAACCACAGACACCCCCCATTCTGACAGATAAGGGCCTTCAAGATTCCTGTCTATTTACCCAGTCCCACCTTTCTCTCATTTCTTTTCTTAACATTTACAAATGTTTTAATCATACCAAAACATGAACCTGGTTAGAAAAATCTATTACACAGAACCATATGACATCATTGGTGTTCAGCTAATTCCAGCCTACAAAAGCAGCAATTTCACATGGAGCTTACTGTTGCTGAAGCTGCTAGTGGAAAGCAGTCACTGCCTTCTTGACCCCTACTTGGCACCACGTGGAGTCTCCAGAGATAACCACTGTTTATCATTTCATTTGGTTCCTCCATACTTGACCTCAGGGTTTCTCATAAAACGGTTTAGATTTGGCCCTGATAAACTCAAAGCCAAGCCTCACATAAGAGAAAGAAGGCTTTTGTTTTCTCTTAAACATAAAAGATTGATAGTATGAGAAGCCAGACTTCTCCCAGTTATGAGAGGGTGGCCTGTGTCCTCAAGATCTGAAATAAAATCCATGGTTTACACAACAAAAAAGCCAAAGAGAAAAGGCCAAAGAAGTACAAAGGGCACACGAGCAGCTGCCCCATAAGAGGTTCTGAATGAAACGTGTGATGGGTTCCCTTGAAATGCGTGCATTTATCCCAATGGCCAAAACTGCAGGCCAGCCTCACCCGTGAAGGACTGCTGCTTGCACCCGCCAGCCCTGGGGCCAGGCCCTCTAGTGGACAAAGGGATACAGCTACTGAGTGCCCACTAGAAGTCTCTGCTATCGTTGTTTTTATTTCTTTGTCTAGATTTATCGATGCTTCAGATATACATTTTTTATTGATTTCCACTGATGACACGCGTGTTAAACTCCCACCTCATCTCACCTATTCCTTGAATATAATTAAAAGCTACTTTTAATGGAATTGATATATTAATACAAATGAGGAAATGTAATTTATGACAGAAAAAGTTATCAAGGCATTACTTCCTTTTTGTGGAGAATTTTTAATATTGTGTCAATGAAGAAACCATTTTTGCATCTATACTTTCCTTGTTAGTACTTTCGAAACTGCCCTTCAGCTCTAAGGAGCCATCCAGGATTCCATAAGTTCCGTAAGACCTCTCACCCTGGAGGCCTTCATTCACCTGCTCTTGAGGCCTCCTGGACAACTGGCTACTTCTCCTTGCTACTTTCCTTTTTTTGAGCCATGGTTTCCTCGATTCCTTATTTTCCTCTTTAATGACTTATTCCCTATTTGCTCGGAACACTTCTTCCACTCATTACTTAGGAAAAGTGATACCGGAGGTAAACCTCATCTGCTCTGCCTCTTCGTTGGTCGTTTAAGTGCACTGTGAAGATGCATCGAGCTAGATGACAAATAATAGACAAACACAGAGAGATGATGGGGAGATAGGCAGATACACTTGCCTTCAGAGTTTTGAAAACCATCTTCTACTGTATCATTCCTTGTTCCTAGACTTACTTTCACACATCTGATGTTTTTCTGATTCCTAGTCTTTTACATGTGGCCTTGTCTGACATTTAGAAGTCATTAATACCTGTGTTCTAAAATTTTCTTTGTGTTTATCTGCTAAAATTTCACCAAGAAGCACCCAAGAGTGGGTCACTTTCATTTTTGGCGCTGGCAACTTGGTAAGGCCTCCACTTCTGGATATTTATATACTTCAATTCTAAAATCTGAGTATATTTCAACTCATCATTCTACTTTCACTTTTCTTTTTTTCTTTCTTTCTGAATTTAGTCAGATGTGGGATTTCTTAGATTTTTCTTCTATGTACTTCTGCTAATATTTTCCACCTCTGTTTTTATTGCATTTTGGGAAATTTCCTGGACTTCATATTCCAAACCTTATCTTTAAATCTAGCTATAAAAATTTTAGCTTACAAGACCTCTATCCTGCTTACTGATTTTTTAAGTAGTTCTTAATAGTTAAACATGTTCTCACTAATCTTAAAGGATTAACTGGAGCAGTAAAATTTTTATGTGCAAGAGGTTAACTCTATTTTTATCCATTGTTTTTCTCTGGATACTTCTCTGAATGCTGATTTTGCTTCTCTTTTGTATTTAGGGAGCTTCACTGTTGTGCCTAAAGATCTTTAGTTGATAATACATATTAAAAACAAAAACTTTTAATGAAAACTAACAAGCAGCTTTCTATGTGTGGATGAGGTGTGTTGACTGGCACGCTTTACTTCGTGGTGTCTGAGTAGCAGCTATGTTTTCACTAGGGCATTCCCAAACATCAACATGGGAAGGACTTTTCCCTGAAGCCATTCTATTTTCCACAGAAGAACACTCCAATCTCCTGCCTGGAATATGTACAATGAAGCCAGGACCAGATAAGGGACTAGGGATCAGCCATCCTTGAATGCAGCTTTTTCAATCAATAGCCCTACATTTGCCCTTCATCTCAAGTATTTCCTGTTCAAGTCTTTTTTTTTTTTTTTCTTAGAGTCTCAAGCTGTCACCCTGGGTAGAGTGCCGTGGCATCACAGCTTACAGCAACCTCAAACTCTCGGGCTTAAGTGATTCTCTTGCCTCAGCCTCCCAAGTAGCTGGGACCACAAGCGCCTGCCCGACCATTTTTTGGCTGCAGCCATGATTGTTGTTTGGCGGGCCCAGGCTGGATTCGAACCTACTAGCTCTGGTGTATGTGACTGGCAGCTCTGGTGTATGTAGCTGGTGCCCTAGCCGCTTGAGTTACAGGTGCTGAGCCATTCACTTCCTATTCGATTCTTACAAAGAAATAATCCACACTCCCTTGTCTGAAGGCTACACATCTAGTTATTAACACAGTGTACGCAGGGATGGAATTAGGAGTTGGAATTAGGAATTCCCATTCCACATATGGACATCTAATCAATTCCTTTGTTTGTACCATTTTCTGCTCTGCATTTTATTTTTTATGTTCTGAAATATATTCCATCCTGACCCTTTGTGCATTTGAGGGAGGCAAAAGAGCTCCTTATCTCTGCTCTGGTAAGTAGGCAATCTTTTTCCTATCCAGTATTGATACTTTAATTATCACCAGGTTAGCCATGACACCACTTGAAACAGAAATATTCTTGTACTTTGGTTATTGGGTTACAAAATTCCTCATACACCCTCTTGCCACCATGTCTTCTCCCTGGGTACTTCCTTTCCCACATTTGTGTGCGCACACCACACACACAACACACTCCTCTTCACAGAAAACAGGATCATTCAAGCGTTTCATGAAGAGACTATTTACACAGAGGTATGACAAGGGTTAAAGGAAACCAAGAAGGCACAGGACCCCAGAATCAAGTTTGGAAAGCTGTTACCTCCCCTAGCCTTAACAGCCAAGAAAATGAACTGCTTTTGCAACCAAAAGAGCAATAGCTCTAGAAGAGGACCAGCCTGCAGAGCAGTGGTCTTAGGAAGACGACAGCAGACACTGCAGGCCTGGACTCGGCAGGGAAGGAAGCAACAATCACCATCCAGACAACTCCTGACGTCTCCCTTTGGCTGAACCAACAAGAAGTTAAAGAGCTCAGCCCTAGATCTTGGGCCTCTCGAGAGGCCAGTGGGTGACAAAGATGGTGCTGCGCACTCCTGGCTCAGCAAAGTGTTCCCAGGAATCTGCTCCTGCATGACAGCTGGCATGCTTATTTTTAAATATCATCCCTGCTCCTAGAACTTCTTAAATTGACAAACTGTAACCAACTTTCCTCCCGTACTACCCCTCACCCTCTCCTCCGTGGGTTGGTACTTCCCATGCGAGGCAGACAGAGAGGGGACTATTTCACTCCACTCTAATGGAGTCTCCGGAGAAAGGAGCAATAAACGTCTGTGGGCAATCTGGCACCTTAACCAATCACAGCACGACTATTTCCTTAATCTCACCTCCTGATCCCTTTGTAGATCTTTATGAGTCCCATGCCGGCTTACACCCCCAAGGCTTTATTCATTTAGCTGGAATGACCTCCATTCCCTGGAATTATTCCAAATCTTTCTTCAAATCACCTCAAACCCCTCTCTCTGAGGAAGCCCTGCCCTCCCTTTCCTGGTCTGTCCTAAGCTCGCATCATGTTTTTCTCACTGGGGCAATGCTGTTCCCATTTTGCTGCACCTGTTTATTTCTACCTCTCCAAGGAGGCCAGCAGCAGGAACAGGATATGTGTATCTGTGCCCAGTGGTTCTGAGTCTTAGCAGACCACGTCATCTGAGTCATATACTTAGGTTCAGTACCTGTACCAGGCTAAAGTGACATCCATAGGTGATGTATCCCACATAAGGACACACTTAAATGACAGTAGGATTTTGCAGAAAGATCAGAGCACACACTTTTGGCATCTACCTGCTCAAACCCAGAGCCAGAGGTGCATCTGCAAGGCCACCTGCCGTCCCAAGAGAAAACCGGCCCTTCTCTGTCGTGGCTTCAGGAAGGAGGAACACCAGCACCCTCTCTGTGCTCAGCACTCAGCTCCATGTAGCCTGAGAGCCGAATTTCCTTTGATGGCAACTAAAGGTACATCCTAGGAATGGGGGAGTGTTTTGAAGGAGTTAATGGGGCATAACATGATATATATAAAATTTACCCACAGAGGTTTGCCAATTGTCTCCCAAGTGAGTGCAAAACTGGGATGCCAATGAATCCCAAGGCCTTTCCAGGCAGTCTGGAATTCCACACCAGGAAGCACAGATTGAGAACCAGCTGATGGTGTTTCAGTGAAGGCATTTGAGACACGATGCAAAAAGATGATTCTATATTATTCAGGCCAAGGAATGGACTACCTGGTAAAAGTTACTGACACAAGGCAAGCCAACCCCAATGACAAAACAATTATCAGATATGCTTAGAATCCACAAAATTCCTATCTGATAGCTCTAATGTCATTTCAGTGTCCAGTTCTACCGTGAGCAGTAACTTTTAGCAGGCATTAGGAGACGCGGGGCCCAGGTGCCTTTTGGCATAACCGGGTACCACCATCACAGACCTGAAGCAAAGTGTCTTTGTACATATTCTGAAGGGTGATCATCTTTACCCAAATCACATTGAGCCAATGAAAACTTTTCAGAAGCTCAGAATCTTCAAAAATGTGAGATAATTAGTACATTAAAGCTGTATATTGAACAGGTCGGAGGAAGATGGCGGCAGAGACGGTCCTATAGCCCATCTCTCCCAGGTCAGCAGGTGAGAGGGTGGGAGTTCTGGATCTTTCCCCATGTGAACTATTGGAGTGGATGGGCAACTGGTGAGACAGAGATCGGGAGGATTGGCACGTTCGAAATATAGTTCTTAACTGTGGAAATGGGTGCAGACTGTTTCCCCCTGCCTGGCGGAGGGGCAGCCGGCCCCTCCCACAGGGAGGACAGCAGGTCCCATCCCACAAGCTCTAGTCAGAGAAAATTCCACTGAAGCATGGAACTCAGAGCTTAATGATCAGAAAGGGATGCTACTGAGAAGCACGGAGTCCCGGGCAGCCCTGGTGCGAGCCGAGGGGTCTGGACTCTGCCGGACTAACACATTGGAATGTCCAAAATGGCGAGCGCCTTTTCCCCAGATCAATGAGAGGGAGAAAGAATTGGCAATCAGTCAGAGTTACACTAGGCGGGGACCATAGTAAACCCTGAGAGGGGCGGAAAAGACACTTTGAACTGTGGAAGCTGTGGAAGTTGGCGAGGAGTGCCACCGGGCACATCAGATGGAGAATAACTGAAGTTCAAGTTCCCACCAACAGCCCCGCAAAGCCCCCGCCCTCTAGCTGGCTCTGCGGCTGGGAGCGGCTGGGAGCCGCGTCCATAGCAACCGTCACCAGGGTGTTTCCGCGGTTGCTCCAAAGTTGCCGCACAGCGAATAGAGAGGACACCTTTACGGCCATAGCAATCGCTGCCTGGGTGCCGCTGCGGAAGCCGCCTCCCCGTGAACAGGGACACACCGCCGCGGCCCCAAGATCCACAGCGTGGCTCCTCCCCTAACCTCCAGCCTTCACAGCCACTGTGAACAGCTGCAACCCACGGCCATAGCAACTGATGCTGCCTGTGCTGCCGAGGTCACCCCGCTCATAGTGACACAAAGTCCCGCCCCCTTAGCCTTCACTGCGGCTGGGAGCGGCTGGGAACTGTGGCCATCGCTCGGAAGCTGCCACCCAGCGAATAGAGAGGACACTTTCGCGGAGATAGCAACCTCCACCCGGGTGCTGCTGCAGTTGGCAGCCGCCACCCCGTGAATAGGGACACACCGACACGGCCCCCAAGATCCACAGTGACCACATGGCCCCTCCCCTCTAGCCTTCATGGCTGCTGTGACCCGCGGCCATAACTCCCATAGCAACCACCACCGCTTGTGAGGCAGAGGTCGCCAGCGCATAGTGTCACAAAGCCCCCGCCCCTTAGGCTGAGAGCGGCTGGGAGCCCGGCCATAGCAACCCCCGCCCCCGGGTGCTTCTGCAGTGACTCCGAAGTTACCGCCCTGTGAATAGAGAGGACACTTTCGCAGAGAGAGCAACCTCCACCCCGGTGCTGCTGCAGTTGGAAGCCGCCGCCCCACGAATAGGAACACACCACTGCGACCACCGAGATCTGCAGCGACTGTGAGGCCCCTCCCCCGCAGTCACCACGAGCCCCCCTCCTGCGCTCCCCTCTCACAGCAGATCATTATTGCCAGCCTGGACTGCAATTCTATATACATATAAGAATAATAATATTTTTGAGATTGTTTTTTTTTTTATTTTTTTTATTTTTTTTAAATACGTTTTTTTGAGGTGGG
>CAUYON010212927.1:0-19651 GCA_963573935.1 Arctocebus calabarensis
TAATATAGTTTAAAAAAAGCACATTGAACAAATTCCTATGACCACTGCACATATATTATTTTTAAGTAAAAAAACAAAACGGGGTGGCACTGGGGTGGGGGGGGAGTTGGAGGGACCCGAGACTGAGATGATGAGTTGAGAAAAGGACAGAAGGAGGGGAGTTGGATAGCTTGGCGCACATTCCACACGTGCCGCAATGCGGCCCAGGGCGAGTTGCCTGCTAAGCAGGACAGGCTGGGTGCAAAAACACTGGCGGGCTGGATTAAATGTCCTTGGTGGGCCATAATTTGAGGACCCCTGAAGTAGATGGTCACGGGACACTTTCAGATGTAGAAGTAATGCATTTGATTGCTTTGCCATGTTGGTGACGGACACAGAGTTCAGGGTTTACTTGCTACCTTTCTGGCTTAGACGGGAGGCACAGAGTTGGTACTGGCTGAGAATAGAAACATTTCTTTGCCTTGTATATAGCCTTCAGCATAAAGACAGCACAGGTTATGACAGAAGGGACTTAAACACTGAAATCACTCCTGGAGATTCCTATAGATGGGATTGAGAAGGACAGCATTATTTTTCATATTTACTGAGACAGACAGTAAAGTTCTTCTTTGTGAAGAACAGATGTCTGGAACCAAGTTCCTGGCAAATCTTTATAGTGAAGGTGACAATTTCTATTATGGTAAATAGACTCTGTCGTGTTGAGGGATAGTGTTAGACTAGAGTATTTCACTAGACTTCTGCGCCCTCCACCATACCTCTGAAGTTAATGCAGGAGTAAGAAGTATGGTAGGCTGGACTGCAGCATTCAAAGCTCTTGGCATCCCTGAGTTGCTATGGTTAAATACATCTTAGCAACTGTGGGCAACTTTCTTAAGGTTTCCAAGTGCCTGCATATTAATGCCAGAATCAAAGTCAAATTAAGTGTTATACTTAATAAAGTACTTGTTAGCATAAAATAACGTAGTTTGTTGTGTGTGTGTGTGTGTGTGTGTATAGCAATTGATTCAAGAAATCCATTGTATCAGTCCTAGAGCCAAGACACATATAAAGCATTTGTAAATGCCAAATGCTTTACATACACATAAAAACACTGTCCTGTGAGAGTTAAAAAGTTATGCTTAAAGTCTATAATAAGCGTTTAGGCCTTACTTGGGTTTGTGAGAGTAAATAGCCTTTATATCTTAAGACTATTAATATATTATTCCTAGAAGTATGGTACAAAAATTAGATAAGGGAGGGATTTTAAAAAGTGACTGAAGGGTTTTTATTTTATTAACTTCACAATTTAAAGTCATTTTAAAAACTATTGAAGTGATTTGGGACTAAAAGTAACAGAAATTACACCCTAAGAATTATGATTTTGAAGCCAAAGTAACTAAATCATTATATCCAGTATGAATTTAATAACACACAATTAATTCACAAACACGGCATATCCTGGAGTGTGTAACAATCCTTTTCTACCATTTATTTGGTGTGCTTCTAAACTATTAGATTTCTAAGAGAGAGTTTAAAAAAACCCACACAGTAAAAAACAAAACAAAACAAACTAGTCAATAATAGATAATTGTTGAAAATACTTGTGTGTATTTTAGTATATAAGAGATTAAAAATGACTCTTTCTTTCTTTGACTAATATTTAGAATTAAATTTTCATAAATATAGTTTCTCTAGAAAAATAAAAAAGCATAGGACCTACACCAATGAGTATTTTATGGGCATTTAATATTTGCTATTGAGTTTACTTGAATACATTCTTATTACCAATTTATTCTGTAATATAGCCTCGTATTCAAAATGTTTTATCTGAAAGCACATTGTTAGAGAAGTTCCATTTGGTAGAAATGAAAATACAAAAACTTATTTGCTCCCTCTGCTGGAGAGATGGGTGTTGATTTAAAGAGACAATGTGCTTTTGAGCTTATGAAAAGCAATACGTCTGTTTTATTTCTTTAACTCAAAAAGGAGCCCAGTAAGCAAATGTAATGGCATCTAGAAACAAGATATACTGTAAATTTACTTCATACAATTCTATATCAAAACATTCCTAAAATCAAAAGATGTGCTTTTGAAAAATGTTAACTTGAGAATGAAGATTTAAATGTTTGTTTCTAAAGCCAACTTTAGTGTTTATTATATGATCTTTCCTTCCTAGAAATACCTATTTGTAAAGATGGAATGAGTGGGTTTTTTTTCCTTTTTAGATGATATGGGCTCTTAAGAATCTCATTTTTATAATATCAACACCAAAACAATAAAACAACAACAGACTTTGTGTGACTTTTAGTACTTAGAAGTTTATTTTGATTTTTTTCTTCCTCCTCTTTCCTTAAGTAATCTTGACCACATGTTCTGATGCAATTATAGTGAAAATGTTCTCGCAAATCTGGCTATATATCAGCTTGTGGATGTAATAACAACAATATGTAACATTTATTTTGCCTCGACTAATAACAAGGAATTCTGCTAAGTTTTTGTATGAGTTATCTCATTTAGTCATGTCTCAAATGTGTAAGGGTTAGTATTAAAAATAGCTCCATTCTTTATAGATGAAGACACCGAAGCCTGATAAATGAGAAACTTGTCTAAGTTTGAACACTTAATAATGTGTCCAAGTCAGAAATTTAAACCTGGCTCTCTGGCTCCAGACTGGAGCCTGAACATTTAACCATTATAAGAATGTTTAAATGATGCCTGTAGTTAGTTAAATGTCACATACAAATTGTATAATTGCTTTTAGATCAACAAAAATGTATATATGTTACTACAAAGTTGCCATTTCTTCCTATCAGGCATCATCTTAATACAAATTATGCATGAAATATAAATTTGTAAGTGACATTATTCTCTTAGACTGATGCTATGAAGAGCTTTCTGGGGAAATACATGGTAGACTGGTCTTTCCACTGAGGAAGTTTGCCTTTGAGTCCCGATTCTCTGGGTCAATAGGTCAAGTTTTTCTCAGGTTTTCTCACCTCTAAAAAACAAGAATCTCTTGCAGGGAAGCCATAATAATAAATTTGAAGAAACCTGCATGATGCTCTGTGCCTTGCAAAGTAGAATAATATCATCTATAAATACTCAGTAAAAATCTATCAGCCCAAAAGCCGCCTTGATGTGTAGCTAGACTCTTATGCCTCACATATGGTAATGAAATAGAAAATTACCTAGAAAAAATCTTTCACACAGTTAGAAGATTCAATTCAATGCCCTTGAGCTGAATGCAGAATTTTGAATTACAGCGTTAACACCTTATTTAATGGTTTGAATACAGACTTCTCACCAATTTAAAGGAAATATAATAATGCATCTGCAAAATCATCCATTTTGATGATTTACTCAAATTGTAACACAAGGCCATTAAATCTATTTTTTCTTAAATGAGTTAATATGTTCTAATTATGTTAGCCAATGATTGCCAATTAATGGATTTGACCAGTTATGTATCTGATTATGAACGACTTATCAGCCTGCTATATTGAGTAAAAACAATTGTACAAAAATTCTGGTTGTGACCATGCAACTCAGACTTTAAGAACATCGGAACTATAACAGTTAAATTGATGTTTATCATAAACCATTTGAGATCAATAGTTTTAAAATTGAGTAAGATAGTGGGGTAACCAAAAACTATCTGCTGAATTTTCTACTCTGTACATGCATCTTTTTTTTTTTGTAGAGACCGAGTCTCACTTTATCGCCCTGGGTAGAGTGCTGTGGCGTCACACTGCTCACAGCAACCTCCAACTCCTGGGCTTAGGCGATTCTCTTGCCTCAGCCTCCCAAGTAGCTGGGACTACAGGCACCCGCCACAATGCCCGGCTATTTTTCTGTTTTGCAGTTTGGCCGAGGCTGGGTTTGAACCTGCCACCTTTGGCATATGGGGCCGGCGCCTTACTCGCTGAGCCACAGGTGCCGCCCATGTACATGCATCTTAAAATATGAAACAATTTTCCAACCAGAGAATAGTAATTTTATTTTTAATATCAAAATATCTCCCACACTATGTGATGACATCAAGAGAAAAAAAATCTCTTCAGGAGACAATCGCACCAGTGGTAATAAAAATCCCTGACATGGTCCAATAGGCATTAGAAAAAACTGCGACATCACCTCAGGAAACTAGAGCTAGAAAAGGGGAGAAAATAGCTCCTGCCACATTATCACAAAGAGGGCTGTGTTTGTGAACATGTGAGACATGCCTAGGCTCTTTGAAAAAAAATATATGTGTGGGTATTTTGAAATTTCTCTTACAGAGGCTTCTGTCAGAGGCATACATTTCTGGTATGGCTTTTAATATAATTTTATTTTTATTTTATGGTTAGTATGGCCTGAGAAAATATAAGCTTATTAGTATAGGTACATTGCAGATGAGAAAATTAAAACCAAAGGAAGTTATGATCTTTTCAAAATATCAACAATTTCATTGGGAAAAACAAACTGGAAGTACCATTTTAGCTGTATATACTATTTTAGAAAGGAGAATTCTTAACATATTCAGTATTATAATCGAAAAAAGGCTGAGTCAGAGTTGTTAGAGTTAAATTACATTTGTGAAGAAGAAAGGAAATGGGACTAATCAAATACATTTTGTTCCATCTACATAATGAAATTCTATGCATCTGTTAACAAGAATGTTGCAGTATATAAAAAAAATTATAGATAAATCCAAGGGGAGTTCTAAAATATGATCAAGTAGCCAATAAGAAGGAAAAACAAAGAAAACAGAGAAATGAGAAAAAGAACAAAGCAAATACAATAAAGTGATGAACAAATTCTATCCATATCAAAAATTCCACTAACCGTAATTAAAAGACAGAGTTTGAGTGAGTAAATGAAAAATTATAAAACTATTCAGTCATCCCTTGGAGTCCTTGGATGATTAGTTCTAAGAACTCCAGGGAGACCCAAACCTGTACATTTTGCATGTAACTGACTTTAATTGTCCTGCATACTTTAAATCATCTCTATTAAATACTCTATCACTTATAGTTGGTTAAATGCATATTTGCAGAACAGTGCTGAAACAGAAGGCTAACTTTATTTTCTCTGCAGGAAATTCACTATAAATATCACAATATAGGTAGAAAGAATGAAAAAAATATATGCCATGACAATAATTATCAAAGAAAGGTGTGGCTATATTCATATCAGATAAAATAGATTTTAGAGCAGGAAAATTATGAAACAGAAAGGAATATTACATATGGTAAGAGTCAACAGTGATAATTATATGCACCAAACAAGCTTCATATCTTAACTTCCTGTTTTATAAGTATTTTGTATAATTAAATATATCAGGTATTTACAACTTAATGTTAATACTCTATGTTATCAATTTTATATTTTTTTCATCTTCCAATATTTTCAATATTGATATTTTGCTATTGAACAATTTTACCAACTCTTCTCTGGTATGGGGTGACTAGTTAAACAGATAGATACTTTCAGTGGTAAAGCTGTTAAGAAGTTTAAATTACAGAATACATAAAGGAAGGTATACAGTGCATTTTGAGATGCTAGATGGTGAGAGAGAGAAAGAGCGTGCGAGAGCGAGCGGCAAAGAGAGTTGTTTCCTAGCATTTTTTGTTCAGTGTACAGATTAGCTATACACCAATAATACTATCTAACAAACTACTGTAATACTTGATGACTTAAAACAGAAATGATTTACTCTGAAAGATCCATGGTTGACAGACTCAGGTGATCTAGGCTGGCTCAAGCCAGCAGCCCCTCGTCTGGTTGGGCAGCTTGAGTGCTTCTATTTGAAGGCCTATGGGAAGCTTGGGGAAGCTCTGCTTGTGTGTCTTTTTTATTATTAAATTATAGCTGTGTACATTAATGCAACCATGGGGTACAATGTGCTGGTTTTATATACAATTTGAAATATTTTCATCAAACTGTTTAACTTAGCCTTCACTGCATTTTCTTAGTTATTGTGTTAAGACATTTATATTCTACATTTAGTAAATTTCACATGTCCCCTTGAGGATGCTCTATAGATGTGGTCCCACCGGTTACCCTCCCTCCACCTATCCTCCCCCCTCCCTCTCTCATCCCTCCCCTTTCCCCTTCTTCTTGGACTATAATTGGGTTATAGCTTTCGTATGAAGCTATAAATTGGTTTCTTTTATCCTCCTTACATTAACTGTCTGGTAGGGATATGCTGGTTAGTTACATGGGAATGACACAGGTAGAGGATAACAAGTGAGATGGTGTGTCGTTTCTTAAGGTTTAGTCTTAGAACTGTCATACTGCACACATGCCATTAGCCAAAGGATGTTCCGTGGTGGAGCCCAAGTTAGAGGGGCAGGGGAATACACTTTACCTTGAACAGAACTGCAAACTCCCCTAGCAAAGGGTGTAGCTATAGGGAAAGAAAAAATTAGGGCCTGTGATAAAATTTAGTAAGGTTGTTATGTATACTGTCAATTCTTTTTACCGAATCTCTCTCTCCTGCTCTCTCACACACACAGCTGATTCATGTCTTCTCCCTGAGTTTGGGAGAATTTTTGCTTGGTTTGTATGTTACAGTGTATATTACTCCACAAGAAAAACCTGGAAATACATTTCATTTGTAAGACAAAGTTATAAACAATAATGGTGTTGATCTCTTCACTACTTTTGCCTACCACATACTTCAGAGAGACATGCATAAAGATAAAAGGATGGGAAATGGTAGGGATCACACCACTGGTGATAAAGGGAACTTTATAGTACATATCTGGAATTTCCCTGTTCATTTGGTATGTGAGTGTACATAATCCCCATCTGTTCTTTTTTAAATTATTATTATTAAATCATACGTGTGTACATTAGTGCAATTGTGGGGTGCAATGTGCTGGCTTCATATACAATCTGAAACATTTCCATCAAACTGTTTGACATAGCCTTCATGGCACTTTCCTAGTTATTGTATTGTTTGTTCTCTTTTGAAGCTGTCATAAAATTATAGCCTGATTAGGATCGAAGAATCTGGACATTCAAAAAGTGATTCAATCTAAAAATATTTAATGTATGTTCCCCTTAGCTACTGGATTATAAAATGGAAAGGTAGATATTTGAAGACCTTTTTTGCTATTTAATAAGAAGAGATCTAGGTGCTTTGTCTATTGACCTCATGTAATTTTGCAAGATATAAAATGATTGGATCATCCTTAATCTTATTAAAGCCACCCGCTTGTTTAACAGGTGAGGATACGGAGGCATAACTGTGAAGGGACTTGTTTCTTCAAGGTACTATGGTGTAAAACATTTAGAAGCAAAGGTCAGACTTTGCTTCCCTGACTTTAGTACTGGATAAGTTTTTTATGCTGTCTACCAAATTACAACAGACTTACTGGGCTCAAAGCAACACAATTATATGGAAATGTCTTTTGCAGGGAAGTTCAGAAATAGTCCTTGAGGTGTTATCCAAGGCTGGATTCTCACTCAGAAACTCAACTGGGGAAAGGTCTTCTAGGCTGACTCAGGGATGATAGAATTCACTTTCCTTTTCCAAAGCTAGCAAGAGATAGACAGGGACCCAGCAAGATTGGGGCTGTACCCTTATGTAATTATGCAGATTTCATTCCCTTCCCCACATTCCATTGGTTGAAAGCAAGTCAAAATGTCTGCCCACACCCAGGGGAGGGAATTGTGCAAAGGCACAAGGACCAGAAGGTGAGTTCATTGGGCTCATCTTAAAACCTGTCCATCCTCATGTTGTTTTAGGTGAAAAGGACACGCAGTGTAGGTAAGTGTAAAATGTATCATATTCTTCCCCTCAACTCCACTCCTTTGTATTTGAACTGGGGACTTAGTGACTCATTTCTAACCAAGCTTAAACATTAAAAGTTTTGGGGTGTGACTTCTGAGACAGAAGGCATTGTGACCTTCTCTTTGTTATCTTTATTGGACTACTCACCTTTGTGGGAATACAGTTGTCATGTCACCAGTCCATTGAGCAGTCCTATGAGTGGGTTGTATGGCAAGGAACTCAAGAATTCTGTCAAAAGCCAGCAAAGAATTATTGCCAACAACTACATAAGTTGGCCTTCCACTAACAGCTGTGAGTCAGCTATTTTGAAAAAGGATTCTTGAGCCCCTGTCAGACCTTTGGATGGTGGCAGCCTTAGCCAATGTTGCTCCATGGCAAAACCTGAGCCAAAACCTCTCAGCTAAGTCATCCCCAAATTCCTAGCCCACCTAAGCTCTAAGACTCAAAAATGTTATCGATTTAAGTAACTAAGTTTTGGTATTAATTTGTTACTCAGCAATATGTAATTAGTATCTACATGTGTTCTGTTGTCTAATTTCACATCCATCAAGAAACATCCTAACTACAGTTTACAGGGAACTGTTTCTCATAGATTGGATTTTATATTTGTGAAAATACTCTAAACATTTCTGTTTCATTTCCTCCCTCTCAAACTGACACCAACTTAAGATAGAAAAGTCCACTTCTGTTAATATTTAAAAGTGATATGTAAGAAAAACAAAATTTCTATACCACGTCCCAATGCTTTGATTGAAGGAGTAATTTCCCCTGAAAAGGCTATGCTTCACTTAACATGCAAATCTCAAAGTTGACTGAAATCTTTTCTGCCCCATATTCTCAAGTGTGTGTGCTGCTGATAAATCAGCACATTTTCTTCTAATGTTCTAAATGTAAGTAAGAAAGATGAGAACACTTGTTCTTGGGCTGTTCCAGGTGAGTGACACTCAGTGCTGATGCAAATAAATTTACTCAGAGACTTCATTGGAAAGAAAACAGTCAAAAGAGAAAAAAGTCTTTGTAGGGAACTCTAACCCTAACAAACTTCAAAGAAGGGAAGTGCTATTGACAAAAAAGCATATGGATTGTCCCTCTCTCCAGCTGTGAGCACAGGAGCAAAGCAATGGAAAAGTCCATCAAATTGGATTGGTTTTCTTAATGAGTCAGAAATAATCTTGTCCAAGTGAAAAAGAAATAATAAATTTGTTTGTTAGAGCTGAGCTAAAAAGGCAATTCTTTGTGGTTATCAAGCTAACTGGCTTTAAAACTGCATGTTAGGACAAGGCAGCATTCTTCTCAATGTTGTTATTGCTCTTATCTTCTTGTTTTCCTGTTTATTTTCCATGCATTCTACTTTTATAATTAAGAACTGATTAAGCAATAATAGAATATATTCACTTTTTCCTCTTGAAAAATTATCCTAGAATATTGTTTTTCCCAAATTCATCCATTTCACAAATAGACTTATTACTTTTTGTTTGATGTTGGCCTTTCTGTGGTTACACTGAAGTCAACTAATGTTATATTCTACTGTGGAAGAAGCAAAATATCTATTAGTTTAATTAATCCATACTCAATTGTGATATTTGTGCCTTAAAGGGGGTTATTTTAACAAAGCCTGGATTTAATTTGTCAAGTATACCGAAGTAGGTAAATAACAGCATGGAGCCTGATGCATCAGACTTGGAAGTATAATGAGATCAGTAGGTAAGCCCTCCATAAAATACTTGAGGCGTAGGAGAATCCAGACAGAACAATTATACTTAGTAAGAAGAAGCAGTTCTAGAGAGTGTGAAGCAATTAGTCAGATTTACAATCTCAGAGAAGAAAAGGGGAAATTACTTAAGTTAAACTAAGAAGCATCCTAAATCATCATTACACTGTATCAATCTTAGTTGAATGTAACTGGCTAGAAATGCTTGGTTTATCTTTACCATTAAATATTTCTGTAGTGTTAGGCTAGAACTGAGAATATATAGCCTGCTATTTGAATCATAGTAAATTATAAACAGATAAGCTTTTTCAATGTGTGTGTCTTTTGGAAGAAGACTCTCAAAACATCTAGGGGAGTCGGTGTTGATATATGTGCTAGTTGTATTTTTTAACATTTCTGCCAATACACCAAAGGAAAGATCAGACACGTGCATTAAGGAGGGTGAGGAGTGTGTTCAGCAGCGATTTTAAGTGAGAAATAGGATGCACTATTTTAGCTGTTTTGTTTTATGTAAAATCATGTCAATGTTCATTTACTTATTGAACGATCCTTAATATTTCTGTCAAAGTTTATTTTCAAGAGAGATTTAATGTCTCTAAGATATTATAAAAGAGATTTGGGAGTATGTGTTCTTTGTTGAAGTATCTTTTGTAAAGCCAGTAGGGACACTGAGACATTTTCCATTGAAGTGTATGAATACAGTTTAAAATGTCAAACTGTTCATACTTGAGGCATATGACCCCTTTAATTAAAATTTCATACTGGTCAGAGGAACATAAAGTCACCTCTGTTTGCTAGTGATATCTATCTTGGAATTTGTCTTAGCACTACTTAGAAAATTAAGCACTAAAATGTCATCTAAACATGTTTAGCAATGGGCTAAAGAGTCATTTTCCAAAAAAAAGAGGTCAGTTATTATTTCTATAAGTCATCTATTAAATATGTGACTTAAAGAGAAAAGAGAAAAAATAGTATCAGTAGGTGCATGGGGTACTTTTGTTCCTTAAGATGTTATAGTTAACAGAATTGGTCACACACGGCTAAAGCTATAGACTACCTGACTTTCCTTTTCTGGAATCAACTATCAAATCAAAGTCCTTCTGTAAAAGCAAACAGGAAATTATTAGTACTTAGACATAGTACAGAGAAGCTATTTGGCAGCTTTTTACCCATTAATTAATTTAATCTTGAGCAATTATAAAATTATGATGCCAAAATCTTCCTATTTATTGGGATAATCAATTCTTGTAACAAGAGATTTTGGGAAACTAAAGGGTAAAAGAAAGGGCAATATTGTTGACCCCAACATGGACCAGTCAAAGAATTACCTGCTCTGTGGAACACTCCCATAATGTCAGTACAAGGAGAAGGATAAAATATCCGTGATCCCTGCAGAATCTCTATCATTACTATTTCCCCTTGAGAGATAATTGGAGGGGAAGGAAAGCCTGGGTTTGAAACCCTTCCAAGATCTGGCTCTTTGTTTTGCTGAAGATAATCATGAATGTTTCCACATTCTGGATTTTTTTTTTTTATATTCGAATTTGGGCAACATTTTTGTAAGTTCTTATTTATGCAAAAGGAAAATCAGGAAAAATAAAGAAATCATAGTATCATCTTTCATATTCATATTGATGTAAAATTTATTGAAGTTAACCAATTGAATCCAGCAGCACGTGAAATACACCATTATTAAGTAGGCTTTTTTCTAGAAATCTAAGGATGGTTCAATTTTAGGCAGCTTTTACCATGTTAATACAAAACTGTGAATGCAAAAGATCATTTTTGGTGCCTTATGTAAAACTCAATACTCTTTCCCCATGGTGTGCTGGATATATTGCATTTGTTCCTCCAAATCTTTCTTCCGATACGGTGCATCCCAGGAAGCTGCCTCATAGGTACTCCATCAAAAGGCTGCCTCAATTATGGGTGCCCAGCTGGGTATGGGCAATTGGGATGCCTGTCTCCCAGGAGGAGATCATACGAGGAGAAGACTATTTAATTCCTATTTCCCTCTCTAAAGGATTGCTTCCAGCTGTGTCCCAAAGAAATGTCAGCACTCCCCTGAAGGTGACTTTTCTACATGACTCTTTTCCTCTGAGTTACTGGAAAGGCTTCAATTCCTTGTCCTTTCTAGCCTTCATATAATACCTGGTTTCCTGAAATATCCTTTATAATTCATCAATAGTCCAGTCTTACCTAACTAAATAGTCCCTTTTTTAAAACTAAATTAACCTAACTTTGGTTTAGTATGCCATCTATTTCCCTCTTGAGAATTTGATTGGTTTAGGTGAGGTATATCCTTAGCATGATCAGATATTGTGGATCAACAAAATGTCTGAATAAATAAATAAATACATAAATAAAAGGAAATGAAATAAATATTTGGTCTTTGTTCCTGGTTTCAGGCACAGAGTTTCAAAAACCCTTGAAATTCCCACTGATAATGCTAATTGTACTTAATGTGAGACCCTAGATAGTTTCAGGAGGGAATATGCTCATGAAAAGACCAAGCACATGAGTAGAGTTTGAAGGACTTGGGGTTAGAGATTGAGTTTAGTCACATGGCCAATGATTAATCAATGTTGCCTGCTTAATGAAACCCTCATAAGAAGCTCAGTGGAACTTCCTGGTTGGCAAATATTAATGGAAGGAGAGATACACTGGAGCAATTGAGCTTTATGCCCCTTTATGGGGTCCATGTTTAGACATGGTGACCTTCATGTTAGAGTAGGAGAACAGGTGACAGGGCTGAGATCAGATGCAGACGCATGCAGAGTAGGATACAGGCACTTGAATGAACAAGCCTCCGACAGAAGCTGACTATAGTACTAGACTGGAAACCAGAGGCAGGGGCTTGCAGAGTGGGTACAGGTAGTAAATTTTCACCAAGGGCATGAGGGTAATAAGCACAGACAAGAACTGGTTTCAGTTAGCTTGTCAGCTACCCAGGTCACCTTTCATGAACTTGGTTAATTATAATATCATTTATATTGTGGTTTAAAAATTTCTGCACCCTTAAAATCACCATGATAACTCCAAAACAACTATATAAATTATGCAAATGAGAGATAATCCAATTCTAGGAAATACTACCCAAATTCTTAGTTGAAAACCAACAAAGTAGCCTTGAATATTCCTCCTCTCAATTAGTGAGACTTCACAGACCTAAATACCCCCTTCAGTGCAGCTGCTCTAATCATGCTTTCCCCCTCCCTCTCCTGAGAGGGGATACTTTCACGTTCAATCTTTCACTTTTTTACTTTGAATCTTTCAATTAAATCTGTTTGCTTTTGTCTTATGTGATGTGCCCTGAAGTTATTTCCTTTTGATGATCACCAAGAACATAAAATAATCCTCACTCAGAGAACCAGGATGGTTACATCTCTCATACCAAAAGGTGAACCAAGGACATGAAGACCTTTCCTACACTCCTGGTTAAAAGCACTTTGTGGTTGGCAGTCTCTTATCAAAAAAGAATGCTGGTCATTTGTAGCACTGAAACCATAAATAGGAGTGGATCACAAGATTGGTTTCTGTTTAGCTCTTGGGGGAAAAAATAGCCTGATGACCGTTAGTAAGGAAGAGGGTGTAGTGAGGTGTGTCTGACCTCCCATCCAGACATTACTTGGAACTCAATTGTAAGATTTCTCTGAGGTCTCCTTTGCTGAGAGGGGGAATGCTCTGATTCAGTCAGTGAGCAAGGTGGATATCTTAGGATTTTATTTTAGTTCATACATGTAGAGATGGAAACCTTTCACTCCCTCCCATACCTCACCTACATATATCCTTTAGAAGAGATTCTAATAATAATAAGTAAAGCAGTTTCCTGAGTTATTCTAGCAAGTTATCAAAACTTATGGGGTGATGGCAACTATTGAACTGAGTTTGTCAGAAGTCCAGGTGGCCTACTCGCCATCCAGCCTGAAGTCTAGAGTATGGGCAAACTTGAGGAGAACTGAGCCTTCAAATTTGTGGGTCTGATGTTAACTCATGATAGTGTTGGGTTTGTGTTGTGGATCACTGACTCAGGGCCGAAACAGAAAAAACATGTATTAAATTAGGAGGTGTCATCATGTTTAATGGTAAAACATTAAAAATATTTCCATTAAAGTTGAAACATCTACTATCATCATTAGTATTTTCTTTTATATTATGACAGTTAAAAAAATACATGAATTTTCATAGACCAGATCACTGGTTATGCTGAATATTACAAGTTCTGATATGTTTTATACTTGCCATTTTTACAAATTCTTTAGTTTGGATTCTGATTTCTTCGATTGGAGTCATTTTTCTTTTAATTTGAGAGGTTTTGTTTCATTTTAAATTAGTTTTGAAAAAATATTATAGTTGCATTGCTTTGTAAACAGAAAACTATGGACTCACCTTGGAGATCTCAACGTTCAAACAGAATGAGACAGGACGGGGCAGGGGGAGGAAGCTGTCATATACTGTATTCTCAGAAAGATGTCACAGGAACTTGTTTTCTATACCCAAGCCTAGCCAGTTCCTGTAGCTGGTTCTGAGATAGACTGCCACTGGAAATTCCCTAACTGCCCCACAGACCATGAATGAACCACCTGGATCCAGAGACTACTTTGTTTTTGTTTTGTTTTGTTTTGAAAGACAGACTGCCACACATAATGCTTCATTTGGGTGTGTCCAGGGTCTTGGAAGCTTGACAACACTACGTTCTTTTACAAATGGACCTTTAGAGCTTGTTTGGGGGCTCTAGCAAGGGAGCACAGCTATCCCTACCTTCCTTGAGTGAGGAAGATTGTCATTGTCCTCTTCCATGCAGCCACAGCTACAGGAGGGACATCATGAGTGGTGAGGGAGGAAGGGGACACCCACTTAGCCAGCTGGATCAGCTGATCAATAGTAGTGATCGATGGGGTGACAGAGGTTGTAGTCAATACCCACCTGAAGCCACCTGACTGAGCACCTAGAACCAGACAAAAGAGACACGGTGACTCTGGGCTTACAGGTCATCCAACTGCAAGAAGGAAGGGAGTGAGCATGTCTCAGGGTTGGAGAAATTCAGCCAGGTTGAGCACTCAGCCTGTTTTTCAGCTTCTTGTTTTATAGTTTCTTTTTCAGAACCCTGTGAGGCTTGTGGCCACCCTGCTGGCTAAAACTGGCCCCTGACAGACCCTGGAAGATTATAGAGGAGCTCCAGGGGACTTTCCTTATCACCATGCTAAGGTCCCCACCCAGGAGGAGCTATGGCTTCATAACCATAGCATGCAACCTGTGTACTAGCAGGACGACCCACACACCTGTGCAACTGGAAATTCTCCCCTGCAGGTGATGACACATCTCTCTCTATTTTTCCATAAAACTCTATGCACTTCCCCTTGGGGAGACAATGCTTTGCAGAATACTACAGATGCTTTCCTTATTGGTTATAAATAACAAAACATCTACTGATCAAGACTCATGTTCTTGTGGAGAGGTGTTTGTTACTTACCAGGTGAATGAACCCTGATATTTCTGGTAGCATAATCAAGGCTATGGTCCTCCTTCTCCCGACTCCCATGTCTAGCACTAAAGTTTTCACCTTAATAATCTCCTATTCTCCAACTCCTTCTCACATCATGCTTTTGTTTTACTGGAGGCTGCCTCTCCCTGAGTCTACAGATTTTTTTTTTTTTATAAAAAACAAATTTTGCCTTTTTCTTCTACAAATCTCATGGTCTTTTGTTAACAGCAGTGATTTCAAAATCTGTCTGGAGTCAGAAAATGTCTCTTAATTAAGACTCAGTTTTGTTCCTTGAGAATGGATACCAGATTTGCTTTTCCTTATGACCTGGGCTATGCCTGAACTACCTGTTTTTTTCCCTCCCCTACTTTCTACCTTTCTCAAAATCACGACCTTTTTCATGGGGTAGTAGTTTTGTCAAACAGTTTTTTCTTTGTAAATAGTTGGACACCTTGAGTTGTTTTGCATTTCAAACTATATATATTGTTGTTGCTTTTATTTTTTGGTCCAGGTTGGCAGTACTTTTTTCAATACAACTAAAACCTTTGTGAGTAGTGTCTACATTTGAATCTATTCTATGATGTTTGCCAAAACATATATTTTTCTTCCAGAGGAGTGTGTGTGTTTCTCTAGATTTAATCGTAGTACTTTGGGAGGATCAGACTGCTATGGAGCTGTCCTTTCAAGATCCTTAGAAACCTGCCTGTCTGAGAAGGTCTTCTACTTTGTACCTTAATACCTTTGGACGATCTTTGCTTGGTGTATTTCCAGAGATCAGTTCTTTGAAAATTTTTTCTTGGCTTGTGACTGAACATGAGAAACTTCTAATTTACTCTTATTTTTACTTTAACATTGGCCATTACCCCAGCGCACTACCCACATCCCTCATTTCTCTTTTCAAGCCTATTACCTTTTTATACTACTTGACAAAACACAGCTAAATCAAACCAGATTTTCAATGTTTTGTGTAGTGATCTCTTTGCCAAGTCCCCAAATTCTTTAGTTCATTTGTCTTTCATGATACAATAAGAGGCAGTTATATTAACTGTGTGCTGACTGTGATGTGGGTGGCTGTTTTTCCTGTCTTCTGGAAAAGTTTCTTTACTATCTTTTCAGCTTTTTCCTCTAACAGTTTCCTCACCATTTCCTTAGATTTTACTGTGACTTCTTTCCACATGCCATATCTTTTAGATTCTTATTATGAAAGTTCCCCCTTAGAAGTAAAAGATCTGGGACCACTGATTAGCTTGAATCTTGCTTGGAGTCTGTCACTTTCCAACAAAGAAGAATATCAGAAAATAACTGAATTGATGCCCAACTTAAGCATTTGATTTGAGGACCATGAATTCAAGTCTGGAATTCAATATTGGTTTTAAAGCATCTAAGCCTCTTTTGTAGATAAAAACAGAAGTTTATATCTTAAGTACGTAAAATCCTAAAACTGGTTCGGAAATGATAGATGAATGAATGAGATTTTTTAAGTCTTGGGTGTTAGGAATTTGGCACTTCTTTTACTATCTCAACTCAGATAAACATTTTAGATAAAAAGAAATTATAATATCTTTTCTAGCTATTATTCAAGAATGAAAATTTCTGCTAATTAGCTTAGTTTTTTTTAGAAGAGTTCCCTCCTATGGAATTATGGCATTTGGAAATGTAAATCATCTGACCTTGGGAAGACAGCTGTTGAGTTTTATAAAATCAAAAGAGACTCAATAATATTGAGAATAGACTGCTTTTGGACTTTTGTTTAGTATTTCAAATCTTTTGAAATATGTGACTTTGACAAGTACTAGAATAATAGCTACTTCGCTAATTTAATTTTTATTTATTGTATACTTGTAGCATTATTTTGTATTCTGGACTGCCTTGTATTTGAATACTGTAGCTTCTGAAAAACCTTGAAAAAGAAGCCTTGCGTTTGTGTGTCAAACAGTTAAACTCATCTAGTAATGAAAGGTTGAGATGGAGACCTAGTAAAAATGAGGCAGTAAATAAAGACCATGGAAGATCTTTTCAACATGAAAATTCTGACAGCAGAAATTACTATCTGTGTTACATTTGATAAATTGTCTAAACTGCAAATTGCTCATCCTTAAAAGGAAATTATTACAAACACTGTATGGATTTGCCTGCGTGTGTGTGTGTGTGTGTGTGTATGTGTGTATTAAATGAAATGTTTACAGAATCCAGAGAACTGAGCCAGGTATATAGTAAGTGCAGAAGAAATGTTAGCTCCCACCTTTCCTCAGTTTTGTACATCTACTCCGGGATTTATTTCTGGACATTGAAAGAATACTCCACATTCTGATTAATTTATATTTTATCAGATTCTCTTTTCTATAAGGCCTCAATTATGAACAAAAATTATTATAAGAAACTAAGAAACAACTTTCTAGATCTAAATTTGGGTAGAAATAAATGTTTTCTTTAAATTCCCTTAATGTATGTCAAACTTATTCCCAAACATATATTAGTGTTATACCTCAATTAGAAAAACATTTTTATAGGATTTCTACATTTATGGGATGAATAAATTGCATGTACTGACTCTTAGGTATAGCACTTCTCAAATTGTGTATTTAGGCTTTTGTTTGTCTGCATCAAGCCACTGCTTCTGCTAGTAGGGAAATTGTCTGGATTATACTACTTAAGGCCTTATAGTTAAACCCTGGATACGGTTGGCAAGGAAAACAGGGTGAGCACTTCTCCAGAGCCAACTCTTTCTATTCTGATGTTCTAATAACCAAGGTCAGCCCTTGGCAGAGTGGCAAACTTTGTCTCAATTTGCTCCTTCCTAGTTCTTTTGGCACCTCACCTTGTAGCAATTTTTTTCCTCTCTTTCTAGGATTTTGCTTTATTCCCTTTCATTTTGAGGTAACCATGTCTGAAGCACACATCTACCCATCAGTGCGCACAGGGGATAGGCGTTTCTTTGCCATGCAAATTTGTGTTTTTGAAAAATGCAGTTCTTGCCGATATTTTGACCAACCAGGCCAACTATTGTATCATTCTCTTTTCTAGGGTAAGAACTATCTTAGTCCATTTGTGTTGTTATAAATCACCCACCCGAGGCTGACTGATATATAAAGAACGGAGGGTTATTTGACTCTTGAATCTGCAGGTTGTACAAGGAACATGGCATCTGCTGCTGACGAGAGCTTCAGGCTACTTTCACTCCTGGGAAAAGGGAAGGGAGCTGATGTGTGCAGAGACCAGGGGATGAGAAAGAAAGCAGACGGGGGAGGGAGGTGCTGGGCGGCTCTTTTTTGACAACCAGTTTTCATGGGAACTAACAGAATGAGGAAGCCCTCACATCCCTATCCCCCCTGGGATTTCATTAATCTATTCAGGAGGGATCTGCTCCTGTGACCTAAACTCCCCCCACTGGACTCCATCTTCCACACCGGGGATCAAATTTCTATATGTGGCTTGGAGGGTCAGTACACAAACTAGAGCAGAACAGGTGCACCTATTTTATACTAAAACTGCATTTAGGGAAATTGAGTACTTCTCTACATTTCCGTTTAGCACTTTGGAAATTTGAAAATTGTTTGTATTTTATCTTCTTAATAACTACGCCAGGTAGACAGGACAGATGGTTTTATGGCTCTTGCACAGATAAACATACAAAAAAAAAATCACGGATTTTGAATGATGCCTCCAGGATCTAACAGGTAGAGAGGATGGGCTGGAAACCCCGTCTCTGGCCTTTTCCCTCCACAAAGGAGGCGCCCCTCTATTTATAACTCAACCAAACAGAAACTGGCTGTTTATGTCAGAGAAGTTGGGAATATATGGTTGTTTATTTTAATTCTGATACAGCAAATTATAGAGGTGATTTGTTTATTAATTTTAGTCTCACTCATTATAGTGAATTGTAAGAGAGGAGAGCTTATAATTCTAGAGGTAGCCATAACATTATAATCATGTGAATTCACAGCCAAATACCTCTGCTTAGAATTATTTGGTAAGTCGGCACGCCCCGTGCCATGCTACTCTGTCTTAGGCAATGCAAGATGATGATCTGAGCGCAACAGCATTTTGTAATTGCACAGTCTGCTCTGGATACAAATACAGGAGCCAAGAAAGTTGAAATGTTCTCTGACCTATGGATAAACTTTTCATTCTCAAGAATCTGGGTCAGCAACCATAAGAAGTATTTCTCTCTCATAGAAGCATGGAGATCCTTTCCCTTCAAACTTCTGTGGCGCAGGCATCAGCAATGAAGGAATCGCCATGAATTGAACAACTAACGACACAGGTGCTGGTTCCATTATTTGACAAGCTCTTTCCCTCCTGTCAAGTCAGCAAGGGCTCTATTGGTGCCCTATTTCACAGATGAGAAAACAGGCTCTCCGAGGTCAGGGGCCAATAATAAAAATGCTAAAGTTGGAACGAAATGCTCTCAAACCAAACTTCATGCTTTTTCTACTCTCCCAACAAGCCTTACTCACAAAACAAGTGCCTAGATTTTATTTAATGTCAAAAGTTTTGCATTTGCTAAGCAAATGATCAATTCATAAGTGAATTAGCTAATATTTTTACCTGTCTACATAACCAAAATACTTCTGATACCAGAGTTTCAGGTTCTTGGTCTCAGTGATTTGAAGAATTAATCCCCGGACCACAGATCAGTGGTAAGACAGAATTTATTTACAGAAAAAGAATACAAAAAACACTAAAGCTCCTGGTC
>CAUYON010212928.1:0-49754 GCA_963573935.1 Arctocebus calabarensis
AGAGGGACCCAGGGAGAGGGACCAGGAGAGGGACCCAGCGAGAGGGACCCAGCGAGAGGGACCCAGAGAGAGGGACCCAGGGAGAGGGACCCAGGGAGAGGGACCAGGAGAGAGACCCAGGGAGAGAGATCCAGCAGAGGGGCCCCAGGAAAAGCCTCCTGGGCCGGCTCCAGCTCCCCGAGCTCTGTCCAGCCCCCCAGGGTCTCACAGTGCTCTGAGGTGGTACTTATCTCTACCAGGATCACAAGCTTCTTATGAACACCTTCCTTTTTAAGATTTCTATTTTTTCAACGCAACTGTTCTTTTCTCACGCCATATGCTCTCTCTTTTCTGCCTATACTTGCTTTTAACTCTCCTTTGGATTGTTCTATGATTCTTGGTCCCTGGGTGCAAAGGTCCCCCATGCTGGGAGCCTGGTTTTTCACCAGTTCAGATCAGTTTTGTATTTTGGCTTTGACCCTGGTGTCCACCCTGCTCAGGGGACCCCTTTAACATCAAGGTCCTATGGGAACTTCCTCCCTGGCATGGCCTGGGAAAAAGGAGGCTCTGGTTGCAGTGTCAGCCCAGTGGGAGGTTCCAGGCCCTTCCAGGAGCGGTGGGGGGGTCCCAGTCACGGGAGCCCTCAGAGGTCTGCGCAGTACCAGCCAGCTGGCCCTGGCCCTCAGGCCTCTGCCCACAGGCTGCATCGCCTTGGCCAGACTTCAGGTCTCTCTGCTTTCCCAGTCCCTGGGCACGGCTCCCAGTGGATAAGCAGGTACCCTAAAGGTGAACCTCCATCTAGGTCACCCCGTCCTGCTGCATCACAACCACCAAGGACAGAGCAGAGAGCCGATGAACATAAACCATGGGCACTGCGTCCCAGCCTCTCTGAGGGCACGGCCTGTGACCCTGGTGCACCACGGTCCAGCAAGTGGGAGGGGCCCCAGCTCACCTGTGCATGCAGTGAGCCAGGAGGCTGCACTAGCTCCCAAACACCAAGGAGGAGAAATGTGCCGCTTGAGGCTGACAAATGTATTATTAAAAGGTAACAACAGACACAGAAGCAGTTTTTATAAGAACAAGATACTTTTTACTGGGAGGACTATTTTACCCCTGACACTGTTCCCACTTGGTGTCTCCTAGTTACAGTCAAAGCTGGAGCTTCTGTCTCATGGGCCCCACTCCACCAGGTACCTGGGTCCTGCCTGACTCAGTCTGGGCTCACAGCTGTCCCTGCCCTGCCCTTCCTGAACCAACCATGCCACCTGCTCTCACCCCGGCAGCATTCTCCTCTCACCAAGCACTTATTTCAACCACTTTGCTTCTGTCACAGAACCTCGTGTGGACTAGTTCCCTTCCTGCGAGTCTGAGCACAGTCTAGATACAATTGGTCTGATAGGCCCAAAGCTCCCTGGTTTTTATGAATGAACAAATGAATGAATGAATGCATGTCCCCTGGAAGGTTGTGTGCCTCCCCTAGTCCCGAGGCCTGAGGACAGAGCCCCCTCTGCAGCTGGAGGACAGCAGAGGAGAGAGAGAGGTCAGTCGGACAACCCTCCCAGCCCAGGCTGGAACCACGCCCTCCACAGAGGCCAGGACCTCCTACTGCCACAGGCCACGCCCTCCCTGTGGCCCCATCCTGGCATTCAGTGAGTTGCGGACCATGTGTCAGGAAGACACACCTGAGTGCCTTTCCTACAACACCGTGTGAACTGGCCCCTGAGCCCAGTCTGAAACACAGTACCATGTGATGACCTTGTGGCTGCAGGATGTGCTGGGTGGTGGGGTGGCAAGGGATAGAACAGCTAACAATGCTGTCTCAGCCCAGCCCACAAGGCCGCAGGCCCAGGGATGAATCTCAAGCATGTTCCTAATGTCTCTTGGGCTGGCTCTTTATCAGTCCCTTCAGGCAACTGTGAACAAAAGGCTTTGACTCGATGGCAGGCACCCTAGTCGGGGAAGGAGTTCTGTCAATCCTATAGTCCCACCCACAGACCAAGGTGAAAGGCTTGTGTGGTGACCAGGAAAGCAAGCAGCACAAGAACACTCGGAGGCTTGGACCAAAGAAAAACCCAGAACAATACCACAATACAAGGGCTTCTCCACACCTCCACTGTCTCCTGGTCAACTCTTGCTGACCATTAAATGGGTTGAGGTGGACCCAAGCTGTGCAGGTTACATAATTTGGGGGCCTTTTGTAGAAAGAAAAAATAATGTAAAACAGGAATTCAAACCTGGGAATATAAGAAGGTACTTAATTAGAAAAATAAATCAGACCAAATTATAAAACTAAATTGGTAGCACCTGTGGCTCAGTGTGTAGGGCACCAGTCCCATATACTAAGGGTGATGGGTTTGAACCTAGCCCCGGCCAAACTGGAACAAAATATAGCCGGGCACTGTGGTGGGCGCCTGTACTATCAGCTACTCAGGAGGCTGAGGCAAGAGAATCGCCTAAGCCCAGGAGTTGGAGGTTGCTGTGAGCTGTGACGCCATGGCACTCTACCGAGGGCAATAAAGTGAGACTATGCCCTCCCCCCCCAAAAAAACCTTGCAAATAGCCAAACATCAACAATTGCAGAAAAGGAGCCTACTAATTTTATTAACTGCCTAACATAGCTCTATCCTAACACTTCCCTAAATTTTGGCTACATATTCTGTAATCACCACTTCATGAGACAACACTTTTACAGCGTCCCTTTTTAAAGGTAACACAATCTTTCCTGCCAGTGACCCTTAGTCACTTGGTTCTCAGCTGGGGCTGTTTCTGGTTGCTGATAATCTGGGATGAGCAGGACAGTCCTGAGCAGCTGTGCGGTGCCAGCCAAGAAGGACTCTGGGCTGCGAACCTCCCCAACCGGGCCTCCATGTCTGCTTCCCCCCTGGACTGGGTCACTCTCTGAGAAGAGGGCCCGAGTGGTCACCGGGGGATATAGGGCAGTGTGGATGACCTCAGCTGAGGGACCAGCACCTTACCAGTCCACCTGAGCCCCCTTCAGCAGGGGACACAGGCAAGGGTCTGGGACTAGGCTGCCCCTCACTGTGGAGAGAGCTGGGCCAGGCCACGTGCCTCCTAGTACCAGCCCACCCAGCTGCACACAGCAGTAACATGTGCCTCACGGTACCAGCCCACCCAGCTGCACACAGCAGTAACATGTGCCTCACGGTACCAGCCCACCCAGCTGCACACAGCAGTAACATGTGCCTCACGGCATCAGCCTGCCCAGCTGCACACAGCAGTAACATGTGCCTCACGGCACCAGCCCGCCCAGCTGCACACAGCTGTAACAACAGCACTGACCTTGTGTAGGGGCAGCTGTGAGAACAAGGCAGCCACGTCACCACGTGTTTCCGACTCTAGTCGCCCTCCACGGCTCTGGCTAGCAAGTCCCTTCATGTGCTGCACTCAGTCCCACGGCCGCACACGCAGACTCCAGAGGTCCTGGGTGTCCTGAGTGTGGTGCGTGTGTGGCCCTGCTGTGTGCGTGCCAGGCAGCATGTGGACCAGCACCGAGGAGGGACACTGGTGCGCAGACATGAAGTCTCCCTTGTGCCCCCAGACTCTACTTCCTGGAGCCCACTCCAGCTGGCACCACATCCTGAGGCCCCAGAATTCCCAAAGACAGGGCCGGCAGGTCATGAGGGAGAAGTGGCCTAAGCCTTTGCATCTGCCTGTGCTGGAAAAGGGCCCTTTCCTCTCAGACAAGGGCCCTCGTCCCGCCCAAGCTCAACGAGTCTTTTGGGTAAACAGATGCCCTCTGGGGGAGGGGCGTGGGAAGACAACGTCCAGTAATGGCTCCCGGAAAACTGCCGGCCCAGCAAAGGCGCAGGTCTGGGGCTCCAATAGCCATGGAACTGGGCAGAGACCAGGCTTGGAAAGGGCGCAGGGGTCCTCCTGTAGACGTGGCCACAGGCAGGAACATCCTCAGTGCCCTTAGCCTGGGCCCGGCATCGGGGAATTGTGTGCCTCCCTTCTCCTTCAGGACATGTCAGCAGATACCAGGCACGGGAGGGGCCCTCGGAAATCACCACTAGCTCGGTCTCCAACCTTTTTTGGCACCAGGGAATGGTTTTAAGGAAGAAAATTTTTCCACAGACAGGGGTGGGGTGAGGATAGGAGAGAAAGCAGAGCTCAGCCAGGGACGCTGTGTGCCCCACTTCCTAACAGGCCCAGGCCTTGGGGAGCACGGCACCGAGGACTGATTCTGAGTGTGGCCAGCACAGCCGGCACCGAGAGGGAAGGAGGTGGGCAGGCTCCGCAGGGGCCCACGAGGCGTCCTGGCAGGTCTCCAGGTCACCGGCCAGCAGGTGCACACTGTGCGTGTAGGTCCATCAGGTGCAGGTGTGAGAGCACAGGGCACCGAGGGGACACTGCGGGCAGGGCTGTTTGCCGGGAAGGGACCAGTTCCATCCCACAGGCCCTCCACCTAGGCGCCCGAGAACCACGCCAGGTGAAGCTGTGCCTGGCAGCACTCATGGTCATACTTAAAATGCAATCAGGAAGCTGTTCAGAACTAATTAGCCAGCCTACAGGGTGGGGTTTTCTTCCTGATTCCAGGAAAGCCCAGGCTGTAAACCCTCGGCTGCCAGGACAATTTCCCTTTGTTTAGGAATATTAAGGGGTCACTGCCAAGTACTCTAACTCTGAGATTTATGAAATTACAGGAACAAGGTTGCTTTCATGTCTTCACCAACTGGTAGACCTCATGTCTTTCCCACTGAGGCTGGGATCAAACTCAGATGGGACAGGGTGGGGACAGAAGTAGCACCAGGGGCCGGACCCCCTGGAGGTCCCCCTCCCTGGAGAGAGAGGCAGGCTTCCTCCTTCCAAGGCAAGATGTAGGTAGGGAGCTCTCTTTCAAGCACCTTATTCTGGGGAGCCGAGTGGGTCCCTAACTTCTCCAGATGCAGGTACCCTCTGGGCCTGGGCCTGGGCCTGATCCTACAGCACCCTTTATAAGCACCACATTCTGTATGCCCTGAGGGCAAAGGTCAGAACCTCACAGTGCTGCCTAAGAGCGGCAGGGCACATGCCCAAGTGAATGTTGAGTGTGAGTGATGGGCGGGTGGGTGAGCGAGTGGGCAGTGAGATGCAGGGTAAGTGGACAGATAGATGCGAACATAAACAATGTTTGGCTTCAAACCAGGCCCATGGCTGTCTTGCTCTTGGGAACCTGGAGTAGATAGTTCCAGGAGGAACCCACCTCCGCAGGCCACCAGGGCCCCTGCTGTGGCAGGGGCAGGCCTGTGCTCCCAGCGCCCGGCGGAGGTCCTGGCACACGGGAGGCTGGCACTGCTCGTGCTCACTCAGCGGTGACAGGTGAAACTGACCCACAAGAGCCCAAACACACCACATGCCAGATAATCATTTGGTGGAACAGAAATCTCTGTCACAACAGAGTACTCTCTGGCTAAGTTCTATTTGGGGACTAGTAGAATTTGTTACATAAAACTGTAGTCTTTAAACTAAAATATTAGCCAGCCCTTTTCTTTCATTCTCCCTTCCTCCCTCCCTTCCTTCCTTCCTTCCTAGGAAAACACCATGAGCAGAAGCCAGGGGCAGTGACAGACGGCCACAGTGGCTCCACACTGGAGCTGTGACGCTCACACACTCTCTCCCACGTGCCCGAGCCTCCGGAGTACAGGGGAGCGAGGGATCCCATCACACGACAGTGTCACTGTGATGATATTCCACAGAGCACCTGTGACTCCCTAATTTGTGACAGCCTGAGAGGGGCGTTAGAACCTTCGTCTGGTGGGCAGCCCTGCAGAGCTCCATAATGGGAAGCTACCTGGCCTGGGCGGGGGCTGGGGCAGGAGCTGGGGCAGAGCTGGGTGGGGGCTGGGGCAGAGGTGGAGCCAGGGTGGAGGTGGGGGCTGGGCAGAGATGGGCGTCAGGACCCATCAGAAACAGGGACGCAGAGCTCAAGTTCTCTCCTCTAAAACAGCAGCCACTCAGCAAGGGCTGCAGTTCCTCGCCTTCCTCTTTGCTCCAGGCCCACTTTCATCAATTTTGGGTCCCTCTCTTTCCTCACTAGGAGGCCCTGGGGTCCCCTGGCTTCAGTGCAGCCATTACGTTTGCTCAGAAGGCCTGCGATGATGGCCGTGGAGAAACCACTCAGGGTAAGGGGAGCCCAGCGTTGAGGTGCTGAGCGCAGGAAAGATGGGGACGCAGCAGGCTCCTCCCTGGGGGAAGGAGGGCTCTGTCTTCGTACCGCGAGGAGCATGATGATGGGGACCGAGTCCACATGCCACCTGCACTCCAGCGTCCAGTCTGAAGGGACCCTGCCAGCCCCTGCCAGCCTCACTAAGAATCAGACATACTAAATAAGAGAAGAGCAAATATTTTTTCTTTGCATGAGGAATTAAAAGATCAATGCAACTTCTTCTGTGTGCTTTATCTCAAAAAACAAACACCCCAAAGTTGAACCGAGAAATCCTGTCATGTTTGCCCTGAAAATCCTCAAACTAATTAGGGTGACAGAGAGAATGTGCTGCATAGACCAGGGCCTCTCAGATCAGAAATGAGTCTGAGGCAGCCCAGAGATCGCCCCCAGCACTTCCATTTCGCTTCACTTTCTACATCAGGACGGAGTAAACACTCAGCCAGGACCCTAGGCCAGCTCTGTTCACTTCATGCTGGACACCTGCAGGGAAGGGCTGGCTGCATGGCCACGACACCCACTGACACAGGCCACCAGGGCAGGTCTCTAGAGAGGGGTCAGTGTGCCACTTGCTGCCAACCCGCCTGGGTGGGGCAACTCCCACCACGAAGGGCCCAAGTCTGTTTGCCTAGCATGGCAGCAACTTCCACCGTTCCCACTGTGGGAGCACACATGAGTTGGGGGCAATGAAGTGGCCATTCAGGGTCTCCAGGGAGGCCATAGGGACTCAGCAGGGGGAGCTGGGGCCCTGGCACAGGTCTTAGGGCCCTCCACGTCACCGAGCCTCACCCCTCCCTACATGTGCATCCAAGCGCCCCTCCTCTTCCTCTGCCCTCACCCTGGAATCTGAAACTCTGACCTGGCAACTAGCGCTGCCTCCTGGACTGGCCTCCCCACGCATCTATTCAGCCTGGGTGGGCTCATCACACATGCCTAGAATGGTCCTGGCACATGAGGGATGCTCAGGGACAGCCAGAGAGTAGATAAATGCATTGCATCCCGGGGTCTTACCTGGAGCACTGTGGTGGCCCCTAAGTATCTGTGCCCTCAATAAGGATCCATGGGGGCCCTTTGAGGCACTTGGCTCTGTGGACAAGCCAGAGGCCAAAGTGTCACAGGCTCACCAGCTGTGACAGCTCTGCTCCACCCTCGCCTGTGGCTCTGGCACCTGTGCCCTCCGGCTGGAAGCCCCAGGCTAATCACTGTTTACTGTGTGATTCCCTCTCACTGCGTCTTCCCTCCAGGACCACAGCTTCCCGGCAGCAGCTACCATTCGGCTTGGCCACACCCATGTCCCCACCACCGGGAGGGACTCTGGCCTGCAACACACCCTCAATACAACGTCACTGAATAAAGAACACGAGAAAGAAGGAAAAGGCCCCACAGAGACCCTAATGGAGGCACCGTGGGACTAAGCAGGATGACAGGAAGGCCTGTGATGGGCCCTCTATAAGGCTGCTGCCCAAAGGTGGGTTCCATGTGGCTTCTGTCAGGGAAAGAGGCCCGTCCCCTGGTCCCTGAGGAGGAGACACAGCAGCAAAGCCACAGGTCTGAGTCCCCTTTCCAGCTAAGGTCCGGGGTCCAGGTCCCACTGAGGCTGGCTGAGGCCTGCATGAGTCCACGGCCACGCTCTGGGCATGTGGGAGGGGTCGGACGGAGATGCAGCCTTGGCTGGAACTGGCGAAGTCACGGGAAGCCAATGGGCTCCCTTAGCTCGGCCTCCCCTCCAGAGCTGCGTCCCTGCCATGCAGAGAGAGGGCCTGCTGAGGCCCTTAGTCTGTCACATCAGACCCGGGATATGGTTAATGAGCAGAAGGGCCACCAGCCACTCAGCACTGGATTCTTTCTACAAACAAGCTCCCAGTCATCGAGCTGGCTCATCCAGGAGGGCAGGGAAAAAAGCCTGGGGTTGACACGGTGCTTCTGAGGCCATCAGTTGCTTTTTGATTTCTTTTTTATTCAAGGTCGACATAGAAACCTCAGGCTCTCTCAGCCCAAGCTGCACATGGTGATTGTTAAGCCCATCAGGGTTTCTCTGTCCCCCAAGTTTTGCTGCCTGAAGACACGGCAGGCCTGCTGCACAGGGGCTTTGTCCCCACAGAGCAAGTGTCCCCACCCTGCCCCTTCTGGAGTGGTTTCATCTCCCTGAGAGATTCTTTTGGGTATCCGCAAAAGGCTGCAAAATGGGTTCGTTATAACCAAGAGGGAGACATTTAATACGGCCCAAGACATAATTACATCTCTTCAGGGACCCAGCAGATGAGCGCCTCCAAGTTTATCTGCCTTAGATATCAAACACCATTAATGAGATAATAAGGGCCTTTCAATTAATGATTTGAATGGTGGGTGTAATTTCATCTTTAATGGTAAGACTAATTCACAGGCAGAGACAAGCAAGGGAGAGTGATGGCAAGATGCTCAGCTTTCTGGGCCCGACAATGTGTAGGGGCACGGCCGTGCCACCAAGCTCCTGCCCACTCATTTCCTGCTGCCCAGTGAGGCACAGTCTGAAGGGACCGGCTAATTTCCTGCAGGACAGCAGTGTCCTAAAAACCAATGCTATGAAACCACAGTCACTTCTCAAGCAGTATTCCACTCTCTGCCCGGATTGCTGGAATATCACAAAGGCATACAAGAGTGAAAGTCAAAACCAGGACTGACAGGTGGGCCTTTCAGCAGGGTGGACCTTAGAGCCACAGCCTCTCCCTGCAGGGTGGGCTCACCACCAGCTCAGTCCTGAGCCCACCCCAAGCATGTTGACATGCAGCAGTCTCCACACCAGATGTGTTTTCTTATAAAAATATGAAACAGGCTGGGCATGGTGGCTCACACCTATAATCCTAGAAATTTAGGAGGTTGGCTGCTTGAGGCCAGGAGTTCAATACCAAGACCAACCTGAGCATGAGTGAGACTCTGTTTCTATAAAAATTAGAAAAATCAGCTGATATGGAGGCATACACCTGTAGTCGCAGCTACTGGGAGGCCGATCACTCGAACCTGAGGGTGTGAGGTTGTAGTGAACCGTGAGCTGCACTGTAAGTGGCAGAGTGAGACCCTGTCTCAAAAGGTAAAATAAAATAAAATAAAAACCATGAAATGATTTTTATAATTTTGAAATTATTTAGCTGCAAGTAACGAATCTAACTTAAAACCAGTTATGATTTCTAAGAAGTCCTTGTGGTTACGAAGTGACAAGTTCTAACCTACAACTTATGCTCAAATGTCACCAACTTCACATGGGGTTGAACACTCACTGACGTGGGTGGGATGCTACTTCGTATAGACATCACCTGCATATTTGCTGATTTCAATTTCCAGAGCCCATTTTCTTCCAAGGCTCACAGGGTGCAGGCAGCTCCCTCAGCCTGTGCTGCCCTCCCTGTCACCTCATGTCCAAGTGCAGCCTTCAGTGAAGCTGAAATCTGCAAATGAACTCTGTCCGTCTAGGGAGTTCAAGGCCTTGGTTCAAACTGAAAGGCAGTTACTTGGCTGGAGTTAATTGTGGCATCCAGATGATGGCAGCGATTCCACGGACTTGAGCAACCCATATCCCCATGCACCTCCACCCAATGTGTGGGAGCAGGGATCTGTGCATCCGATGTGCTGTGCGAGGTGGGGTGTGTCAACCTTCCACAGGAGCCCAGGCAGGACTTCCAAGGTGGCTAGGGGAAGAGGGGGCTCCAAGGTGCTGGGGATGGACACAAAAGTGACCGAGAAAGGTCTGTAGTCGGGTGGCACTGGGTGGAGAGCAGAGCAGGGCACCACCTCGGAGACCAAGAGGAGATGGCTTCCAGCTTCCACGCGCTACCTGTCCCCAGACACGCATTATCCGAGTATTACCCTGCTGGCTCCCCTACTCAGGGAAGGGTCAAAGGGTGTGTCCTTCCAAATGGGGATGAGAAGCGGAGGCTGACATGGACTCAGGAGCACGAAGGGAACACCGTGGCCTGGGGTGTGGGCAGGCCCGGCGGGGAGAGGAGGGCATCCTCAGGTGGGGCCTCCAAGGGACGGTTCCAGGACAACGCCAGGTATAGGTCAGCCACACTGCCCCTCCCCTTCAGAGACTCCCACTTGGATAAACTGGTTGGGGATGAACGGGTGGTTCACAGATCACTGAGCAAGGTAATTGCTAACACCAAAGAAAATAACCACAGCACACTAGGTGACTCAGCATGCGTGACACAGACGAGGCCACCAGGAGGAAAGTCCTAACTAGGCAAATTATTATTATTTTGACATTTGAGTCTCACTCTGTCACCCTGGTTGAGTGTCATGGTATCAGCCTAGCTCACAGCAACCTCAAACTCCTGGGCCCAAGTGATCCTCCTGCCTCAGACTCCTGAGTAGCTGGGACTATAAGTGTTTACCACAATGCCCAGCTTACTGTTCAATTTTTACTACAGACAGGTTCTTCCTCTTGCTTAGACTAGTCTTAAACTCCTGAGCTCAAAGGATCCACCTGCCTCAGCCTCCCAGAGTGCTGGATTATAGGTGTGACCCACCATGCCTGGCCCAGGCAAATTAGACGAACAAGCAATAACCCTCTGGGTCTCCGACCCTCTTTCAGCACCATGAGTATCCTGGAACTAAGCAGCCAACACTCCTCCTCTCCACTTTCACTGCTGGCCAGACTAAGAACATCATGTGTGGTTCTGGGGGAGCATGTTGGAACCAGTCAGGAACAGGACCTTATGACTCCAGCATGTCTAAGGGATGTCACCTAAGAGGGGACAGAACTCACTATGGTATAATTTCAAAGACCAAGAAAAGAGAAAAAACCCACAGACCAGGCCTCCCAGGTGAACAGGCATCGCAGACTCACACCCCACCATCCTCGGGCAGCCCAGCCCATGCTGCACAAATGTGCACAGCAGATAAAAAGATGCTGAATTCACCCCGGCCGCTGTCCACGTCCTCCTGAACTTCACACTGGTCACTGTCCACGTCCTCCTGAACTTCACCCCGGCCGCTGTCCATGTCCTCACTGAACTTCATCCCGGCCGCTGTCCACGTCCTCCTGAACTTCACCCTGGCCGCTGTCCACGTCCTCCTGAACTTCACCCTGGCCGCTGTCCACGTCCTCCTGAACTTCACCCTGGCCGCTGTCCACGTCCTCCTGACCTTCACCCTGGCCGCTGTCCACGTCCTCCTGAACGTCACCCTGGCCGCTGTCCACGTCCTCCTGAACTTCACCCTGGTCACTGTCCACGTCCTCCTGAACTTTACCCTCGCCACTGCCCACGTCCTAGCTGAACTTCACCCTGGCCACTGCCCACGTCCTCACTGAATTTCACCCTGGTTGCTGCCCATGTCCTCCTGCTATCTCACCTGGCCATGGGTGGCATGGACTGTGGAGGCCGGTGGGGACCTCACTGCCTCATGGGCAGAGCAGAGCCAGAAGAGCCAGGAACTGTCACAGACGCTCTCTAGGAATCCCCAGGGCCACATAAGTGCCAGTTCCAGCTGCTCCTTCTCCAGAGAAAGTGAAATCTGTCACGGAGAAGGATGATTCAATAAAATACATAGGGCGGCGCCTGTGGTTCAAACCCAGCCCTGGCCAAAAACTGCAAAAAAAAAAAAAAAAAATTAATAATAATAAAATACATAGATGGGTCTGAGCAGTGTCAAGGGACGAAATCCGATTTCCTGTAGCCTAGTGCAGGACTCACTTCTTTTCTTTGTAAACTGCCTCCATGAGTAATGGTCTTAAAGGGAAAATGATTATAACAAACCTGAGACCAGCACAGAGCCCCAGCTCTCCCTGGAGGACAGCACTCAGGAGGGCAGGGGCTGGGCCTGCTCTGCTCCCAGGTCTATGCTGGGGGCCTTCGGTAAGGAGACAGCAGCGGGGGTGGGCGTAGGGCCCTCCTGCTAGGCTGCAGGTGTCCTGCCATGGCTCTGCGTCTGGCCCCACCACGCCACTGGCCACACAGTGACCTTCACTCAGCTGCCAGAGCAAAGTGTAGGCTGCCTCCGAGGCCTTTCTGCAGGATGGGGCTGAGGACTAGCAGGAAGGGCACCATGGCACCCCTGGGACCTTCTCACCTGAAAAGGCTCCCTCTTTCTTAAACTAACTGGCATCTTCCTTTGTGCTCTCGGGTACTGCAGCGGGCACTGCCCTGCAACGACTGACACCGCAGACACCAGCAAAGCATGAGGCTTCCGCCATGCACCCCGACCCTCTCGGGGAGCCCAGTGTGGGCAGGGCTAGGCTGGTCCGGGCACTGTCACCTTCCACAGCAACCAGCAGGGTGCCATTAAAGAAGTATGGGAAGTTCCTCTTTGGGGATAACCCAAATTTTTCTTGCTTTAATTGAGCCAGAGAGAAAGATCTCATTACTCTTCTTAAAGACCCAGGCACGCTGCTCAGGGCTCTGTCAGCAACCTCATCCCGCCATCTCTCTGCACGCTGCACCTCCCACTTCAGCCACTCATTCCCACTGGGAAGCTGCTGCCGAACTCTGCAGCCCACACCTCACTCTCCACAGCGGGCACTTGAGCCTTCACTCCGCTGCTGCACCATGATGAGGGGTCACCTAGCAGGGTCCAGCCTCCAAAGTCCACACAGAGAGTCACCTGCTGGCATTGTGGGGTGAGGCGTAGGAAGGGCAACGCTCTCTCCTGGGTCACCAGGGATGTCTCTCAGCCTTGCCACCTTCTGAGAAAGCCCCCATCCTAGGGAATATGGAAGCTTCCAGAAGACCCCGGGAAGGCAGGCTCCTGGGGACAGCCGCCCTCCCTAAAGCATGAGGCAGCGAGGTGGCTGTGCTCAGCCACACTGGGGCAGGCTAGGAGGTCACGGGGGTCAGGGTCTCTGAGGTCACTACAGAGAACTGGCAGGACAGTGTGTCACTCACCTGTGCCCCTCCTCTCTGCTGTTCCCACGTGATGCCTCCAGGGTGTGCTCTGACTAAAAACTCACCCATTGGCGACCCACCACGTGCCTGGCCACTGTGGACAGGGTCCTCTTTCCCCTGAGCCTCACGACACTCCATGAGAATGTGGGACATGGAGTCTGGGCCCCTCAGGGTGCCCTCCTCTCCACAAACATCCAAGCAGCTACCACAGCCCTGGCCACACACAGCCCGCACTGCACCACACACAGCCACGTCGCCCAGTGTGGCCCAGCGTGGCAGTCTGCAGGAGCACACCAGGCCCAAATGGCTCTAAAGATCACTTTCCAGTTGACCCAGTTTTGTTCTTAGAATGTCTAAGAAGGATAAAGTAAGAGACAATTGATCTTTACTTTGGCATTTCATGACATTTCCCGCTTTCAAATGAACACAGAGAGAAACACAAACCTGTATAAAGCTGTTAGCCCGTCAAAGGCTACTCAGCATTGCCAGATTAGCCCAGTTTGACAGAAACTCGACACACTGCCCTGGGGCCGCTCTACGAGCCAGTGAGCAGGGTGATGCCGCTAACTCATTCACTGGGTCCTAAGTTTGAGTTTGCCAGCAAACAAGACAGCAACAGAACACCCCAAAAGGAGGCTGGGGCTCCAGAAGAAAGAGGGACAGGCCTGTCCAGGCTCATGTGCACAGAATCCACCCTGCCAGCTGGCAAATCTCAGCTTCCATCGACCTCAACCAGGCACAGCACTAGATGGAAAACCATGGCTCACATTGGGGGGAGTGGGAGGCACCAGGGGCTTCATGGGTGAAGGTCCTTGTGAGGCCTCAGACAGACGGTCACACTGTCCCAGACACAGAGGAGGACAAATCCTCCAGAAAGCGTCCCCTTGGCCCATGCTCTAGTTTCAGACAAGAAGGGTTGGGTGGCCAAGGTGAGGCAAAGTGCTTTTGCCCACCCGGCTGGCAGACAGAATTCCATGCAATTTCATGGGAACACCCTCAGTTTCTTGGAGTGGCTGAGGCCTCACATTCACCAATAACGTGGTTCTCCCAAATAAGAAAGAATCACAGATGACAACTCCCACGTGTGAACGCTGTCTCCCTCCAGCTCTTCCAGGTGTGACTGTGACGCTGCAGCCCATCTTTGGAGCAGTGCCAGTCACCCAGAGGCTCTGGCTAAGGGATTCTCAATGAATGGAAAGAAAACAAGGGTCTGCGGCAGAGAGGCTGAGCACACCGCAGACACCTCGGACACCCCAAGGTTGAAGGAGAGAAAAGGAGGCCCCGGGCTGCTGCTCCCCTAAGTCCACGACTGCACTGCCGCCGCCGGCATGCCTGCTGTTAGCGGGAGGCCCAGGAGGCACTCTGACATCTCTGCTAGCCGTCTCTCACCAGGTCCCTAAAGTCTGAGGCTGCAGCACTCAGGGAGGCCTCCTGGGCGCAGGGCAGGCTCAGCGGGTGGCCAGCAGCGCCTGGGGAGCCTGCGAGAAGGTGCTGGGGCCAAGGCACAGGGCGGCCAGCCAGGAGGGGCTAGGAAGTCTTGGACCAGAATGTGGTCCAGTTTGCACACGGGTCCCATCCAACCCCCTCCTCCACAACGGGGACACTGTGGGTGCTGCAGAAAGAAGCTGGGTCCAATGAATGAAATGCAGCGTTTGACTTGCCTCTGGGCTGACCTGAGCCCTCTCAAACCAGATGGTGGTTTGGCCAAAGTGTGCGGCCTGGGGGCCAACTTGGGAGACTGTAGACTCACCACCTCCTTCTTCACACACCCCAACCCTTTCATGTTAGGTCCCCGACTCTCTCCATCTGTCACTCCAGAAGAATCTGGCAACTGAGTCTCTGTGACAGGGCAGGCGCCTGTGAGCACGGAGGTGCTCAGGTCAGAAGGGTATGCCTTCTGCCTCAAGGCTGCACGGTGTGCTCTGGGTGTGTGTGCACGCCTATGAGCTGAGGGCACACGCAGCTGGACAGCTGCCTCAGCGTCCCAGCAGAAGGGCAGAGAGCCTCAACCTGGCACGCTGGGCACCAGCTCCTCACCAGGTCTGGCCACCACCACAGCAGCCCTCAGCATGAGAAAACCATGTTCACAAATACAGAAAAGAACATAGAAACTGTAAAAAAAAAAAAAAAAATTTTTTTTTTTTTTAGAGGCAGAGTCTGACTTTGTTGCCTTCAGTAGAGGGTCGTGGCGTCATAGCTCACAGCAACCTCCAGCTCTTAGGCTTAGATGATTCTCTTGCCTCAGCCTCCCAAGTAGCTGGGACTACAAGGAACCTGCCACAATGCCCAGCTATTTTTTGTTGCAATTTGGCTGAGGACGAGTTCGAATCCACCACCCGCAATATATGGTGCTGATGCCCTACCCACTAAGCCACAGGTGCCACCAAATTTCTTTCTTTTTTTTTTTTTTTTTTTGAGACAGTCTCACTGTGTTACCTTCGGTTGCTGGTTCTCACAGCAACCTCAAGGCAAGGGATTCTCTTGCCTCAGCCTCCTGAGTAGCTGGGACTACAGGTGCCCACCACAACACCCAGCTATTTTTCTGTTGCGGTTGTCATTGTTGTTCAGCAGACCTGGGCTGGGTTCAAATCCGCCAGCCTCAGTATATGTGGCTGGCACCATAGCCGCTGAGCTACAGGTGCCACCCAGAAACTGTAAAAATTCAAACAAAAAAATAAAAATATCCTTAATTCTACTGATGGAAACTCCACAATGCTAACACTACAGTTTGTTTCTGTCAGTCTTTTTCTCTGTGTCCTGGACACAAATCTGGGATCATTTTGCTGTGTATACCTGTGGGTAGACATATACAGGCCGTGCTTTTCTCCACACAGACAATATGAGACTCTTTTATCGTATCAGTGAACAGTATTTGAAGATATAATTTTTGGTAGTTACAAACACATCACCAGCAATGAACCACAGTTCAGGACAGCGAGGCTGCTGCCAACGTGCTCTCCCCGAATTACAGACAAGGGGAGTGGCTAGTCCAAGGTGAGGCGCTCCAGCAAAGTTCTGCAACACCCCACCTCGGGAGAAGGCGGCACACGCCTGCTTCACACAGACTGCACTGCTTTCTAAAAGCACGGCGCCTTTTATAGGAAGCATTAGTTTTCATCTTAAACTCTTTGATTGGGAGGTATGTTCAGTTCTCTGGACAGCATTAGTTTTCATCTTAAACTCTTTGTTAATGATTGGGAGGTATGTTCGCTTTTCTGGACAGCTGTGTAAATTCTCACGTAGGGTGTCTGACTGTTCTGAGCCACACTCCTTTCCCTGAGGACATTTTCTTTTTATTAGTTATCCACGTGACGTCTTTGTACATTAAAGGATCTAAGCTGTGTTTTAGACCTATTTGTGAACAAAGACATGGCTCCTGCCTTCTAACATTGATGATGTTGTTTCTGATGTACAGTCACCACTTCTGTGCTATGGGTAAAACATGCCGTTTAGGAAGAAAAGGCATTTTCACCAGGGAGGCACCTAGGCCCTGCCCATTTAAAATTAATTTCTTAATGTGGAGCATTTCAGTCACAAAAGTAACAAAGTCTGGCCTCAAAGGAGCGGGAGGTGAGCTAAGGCTGGGGGTCTTCAGAGGAAAACGGCTTTATTCTGCTCTGATCAGGGCAAAGTCTCAGGTAAGCAAGACTCTGCAAACCCAGGCTGTTTGTCTCAGGTCCTGACCAGAGAAGAGGGTCTCTGACTCACCTCTGCCTGCACAGGCCCCTGCTTCCTGCCCTGCCCTGCACCAGGCTGTGTACACAGCAGACTGGGCCCTAGGACAAACACTGGTCCTCTGAGAAGGCCACACTCCCATAATGCACATTAGATGGATGTTAATCATCTAATCCAGGCTATAAGTTTTCAAAATTGGAAAAACAGCAGTGATACGGCTGTATTCTCTGAGAATAGTCCTTCAAAATTGGCTAATGTTATAATATTCGTGTTACGTACACCTGCCATGGTGGGGGGACAAGGGAGCCTCGCTGAGTAGCTATTCGTCATGCTGCAGAAACAGAAGCACAGTCCTTAGATGAGGTTGTCTCCTGCCCTTTCTGATAAAACTGTCCCTCCATGCCAGCCTGTCTAGGCTGCTTGTACAAATGTGATTTATGTCAAACGCCAGTGTTCCTTTTGGGATCTAGAATCCTCCTGGACAGAGGGCACCTCTGTGGCCAGCCTCCAATGTAGGCTTTGGTCCTGGGTGTCAGGGCTTCCCGCTGGAGGGGCAGCATGCTTGGCGCGGCCCCTTGGGGGAGTGCACGGGACCTGCCTGAATCCCCACATGCTTCCCTGAGGGGTCCCCCCTGATTTGGCTGTGTCACGGTGACAAATCTGAGCCCTGTTGATGAAGCCCAGAATGTAAAGAAGCTGTGGGACCCCAATATAAATAGATTTATAAATACAAAATCAATTTAATATTCCTGGGCTAAATTCCTAGGGTATTTTTATGAAATATTTTTTATTTAATGTATCAATGAATTAAATTTGCTGGTACTTTACTAAGGATACTTGTATTTACACAGCAAGTGAAATTAGATTGTAATTTGATTTTTACATGTGTTTCCTGCATGGAGGAGGAACGTTAGTAACTCCTTTATCCAGCACATGCTCACGTTTACACCTTCCCGTGTCCGGCACTGAGCTGGGGCGACCGTGTCTGTACACAGCTGAGGTCCCGGCCCCATGGCATTTTACATACACATGCACACGTCTCTCCGGGCTAAGTCTGAATGTTCCTCTCAAGGCTGTGTGTGTGAGACAAAGCAGCAGGTGTGCAAAGCCGCCTGGCTCAGTTTGCTTACCAGCATGATACCACAAGGCCCGACTCCGAAGACAAACCAGGACGGGCGCCAGACCCCACAGCTTTTGCCTGAGTCACTGTGTTCCTTAGACATGAAGCCGCTGGCCCCTGCCTTTCCTGTACATGTGATAATGTGACAGGTTATGGACAATGCCATCATCTATAACCAGATGCAACCTTGTACCAAACTCTGAGGTGGTTTTACACGTTCAGAAACTCCACCGTCTGTGTATAAGCCACAAACTAAGCGCTGCTAAGAGCCCCTGAGACCTGCAGTATACAGTCCTCAGACTTCCGCGTGAATTGACTTTAATTCTTTAAAAGTCTGACTTATTTTTACTTACTCAACATGTCCAAACACAATTGCCAATGTGACGGTATTAAGAAGCGGGGCCTTTGGGAGGTGACTAGGCTGTGCGGGCAAGGCTCTCATGGAAGGCTTGGTAAGCCTCGCGCCCACCTCCCGCCTGGCCTCCACCCTGATGCCTCTGCCCGCTGGAAGCAGAGAGCAGCTCTCACCTGACCCAGAGGTCAGAGACTTGATTCTGAACTTCCAGCCTCTGGAACTGTGAGAGATCCATCTCTGCTGTTTACAAATCACCAGTCTAAGTGATTTGTCAGGTGTAACAGGAGGAATGAGCTGAGCAGGCCGCAGACATGGGGGGGGGCACAGAGGAGATGCTGCAGAGTAGTCCCTAATAGTTCAGGGGACGGGACACCCACACCTGGATGCAGGTCCCTAACAGTTCAGGGGACAGACACACGCACCTCGACGCAGGTCCCTAACAGTTCAGACGGGAGGCGACACACCTGGATGCAGGTCCCTAACAGTTCAGGGGAGGGGACACACACACCTGGACGCAGGTCCCTAACAGTTCAGGGGACGGGATGCACAGCACACCTGGACACAAGTCCCTAACAGTTCAGGGGACAGACACACACACCTGGATGCAGGTCCCTAACAGTTCAGGGGAGGGGACACACACACCTGGACGCAGGTCCCTAACAGTTCAGGGGACGGGACGCACAGCACACCTGGACACAAGTCCCTAACAGTTCAGGGGACGGGACACCCACAGCACACCTGGACACAGGTCCCTAACAGTTCAGGGGAGGGGACACACACACCTGGACGCAGGTCCCTAACAGTTCAGGGGACGGGACATGCACAGCACACCTGGACACAAGTCCCTATCAGTTCAGGGGACGGGACACCCACAGCACACCTGGACACAGGTCCCTAAAAGTTCAGGGGAGGGGACACGCACACCTGGACACAGGTCCCTAACAGTTCAGGGGACGACACGCACACCTGGGCGCAGGTCCCTAACAGTTCAGAGGACGGGACACCACACCTAGGCGCAGAGCCCTAACACAAGCATCTGGGACAGGTCACACAGCATGAGGCTCCATGGAAGTGGGAACAGACTGACCAGGAAGACATTTTCTGGCTTTAGACATACTTAGAATGAAGACTTTTAGCAATATCTGAATTTATCACAAAACAATGGCTCTGTTCAGGTTGGGTTTTTTAAATTCCTCCTGGAGGCAATTTTAGCAACAAGAATGTATAGCTCCTCTTTCCCAACCTCGAGGAGGACTACCGACTCTGCCCATGTGTCTCGGTTCTGCTGCTCGGGGCCGGCCCACTTCCTCACATGTCTGAGGCCCCAGCATGTTCTCAGGTCTGCCTGCCGACTCATGTTCTAACCCATCTGTTACCGTTGTTACTCATTAACTCCTTCCTCTTCATCATAGGTTGATTCCATTTGTCTATTTCTAATTTTTTGAGTTAAAGGCTTAGTTTATTTTTCAAAATGTCTGTAAAAAAGAAAAGCATTTAGGCTTTGAATTTGTTTGTAAGCCCAGCACTAACTATTACCTTTCTTAATGGAATTTTACAATGACAAGATTATTTCCACCTTGATTCTCTTTAATCTAGAAAAATTAAAGAATCTAAAGATTCTTTAATATCCAAGTGCTTAATTACTTAATGCTATTTTTATTATTAGCCAGTTTTAAAGGATTATTCTCAGAAAATACAGCCTGTATCATTGCTGTTTTTCCAATTTTGAAAACGTATAGCCTAGGTTAGATGATTAATTTTTGTAAATGTTTCATTAATACTTTGAAAGAAGTAGCATTCTCTGTTGAAACAATTAAATTCCACCTAGAGCTCTTAAATCATTCCTTTTTTGCTGCCAGTCAGATCCACAATCCACATTTTTTTTTTTTTTTGCAGAGACAGAGTCTCACTTTATCACCCTTGGTAGAGTGCCGTGGCGTCACACAGCTCACAGCAACCTCCAACTCCTGGCCTTAGGCGATTCTCTTGCCTAAGCCTCCCGAGTAGCTGGGACTACAGGCGCCCGAGGCAACGCCCAGCTAATTTTTTTGTTGCAGTTTGGCTGGAGTCAAGTTTGAACCCGCCACCCTCGTTATCTGGGGCTGGCGCCCTACCCATTGAGCCACAGGCGCCGCCCAATCCACCTTATCTTTATCCAGTCAAATGTGCCTTCACGTCCCTCCTCCAGCTGTTTCCTTTGACTTTTCTGCATGCTTTACACGGCGCTAACTTCACATCCGTTCAATGCACAGACAGCAGAGTGTACAAGGTGGGAAGGCCAGTGGGGCCGTCCTTCCCGGGCCGGGCGCTCTGCCCACCCCTGCTCATCCTGCGGCATGCTGCCCCAGCCACTGAGCGTCCCCACTGCCCTGGCAGCCCTGGCATAGAATGACACCCTTTGCTGCGGTCTGTACCCTTGTCCAGGTGTGATCAGAATGCTTCCCTGCTGCCGTGCTCACTTTTGTGTGACCCTCTCGTCCCTGCCTGCATGGTCATTCGTATTTTTATGGCTCCTTGTATTCTACACACCAATTCTCTCTCAGCACCTTTAGCAGATCATTGGCACCGGGAGCAGGTGGCTCTCCTGCCCGCCATGCTGAGCCCTGAGGAGAGGCCCCTCCCTCACCTGCCGTTCCCCACCAGCCCAGAGTTCCAGGGCAAAACTGGCCCTGGGGACAGCACCAGGCTGGCCTGGGTTAGGCCTCCAAGGGTGCGTTCTGCGGGGCCATGAAGGCCAGGGTCATCAACCAGAGATCTGACAGTGGGCACTGCACACACCTGCAATCTGGCTTCCTGCTGAGTTACAGGTATCATAGACGCAGCCTGAGGTCTGGAGAACAATGAAGGTTCCTGGGCCCAGCACAGCAGGCCAGTGGCTGCCAGGTCCTTCTCCATGTATCTCAAACAGTGATGGGTCCTACAAAGACGCAGGGCCTGGGCCCAGGCAGGATATGGACTCTGCACAGAACGTGCAGAGTGAAGGCACTGTCCCCACCCCGCGACCTTCGTGGGCCTCCAGAATGGCGGCCACCATCTTCCTCCTAAGGAGGCCTGTGCATCATCCATGAGAGGCAGCTGGGCACTGGCAATGAGAAGCATTCCCAGAAAGCAGGGAAGAGGACAGACAGTGCCAAGTGGGCCCCAGAGAGACACGAGAATTTCCACAGCGGGGAGCTCATTTTACCCCCAGGACTCCACGGAAGTGTGGCTGGGAAAGGGCAGGTGGGAGGTGGAGGATGGCACTGAGGCTGGAGCTCCAGTGGCCGGCAGAGGTCCCGCAGGCCCCACAGTAGAGCCTGGTACGGTGGGCGATGCCTGGGGAGGATTGCTGAGCCTGCATTTGGGCAGCACCCGGCATCGTTGGGAGCGCTGCACCTGCCAGCTCCAAACTCTGAGCCCCCAGAGCCCAGGACAGGAGGGTGCGCCCCACCCAGCAGGCAGGGAGGAGGCCCCAGAGCCAAAGGGACCAGATGGTACCTTGACAGTCCCAAAGGCTGAGGGACACAGGATACTGGTGATGCCCTAGCTCTCACCTGCTGCCCAAGTTTTCCAGAATCAAATTTGGGGAGCACAAGGCTCCACCCACCCGTCCCCACCCACCCTGCCTTGTTCCTTGTTTAACACCAATAGAATCTCTGTATTTCTTTTGGGAATACCTTGTCCTCAGAAAATGATTCTGTTCCTATGGAAATGACTTAAAGCAACACATTATTTCCCAAGGGACAAATTATAATGCTGCAAAGACTGAGGGCTTTTCAAAACCATTTTCCACGAATGTTCTATTGTTGGAGACTCGAATTCTGTGTCTCACCATTCCGCAGCCTTCCATGGATGCAGAATCATTTTCCTAAAATGTCACAATTGCAAACTCAATTCCCCCCTGCTTACCAGGGCTCCTCGGTTCTTTATTTAATTTGTTTTCTCTTCTGATCTCCTTTCCCATTTAACCCCATGCCCTGAAATGCATCCTGGTGCCACCCGGCCCGTGGAGTGCCGTGAAAGCACTCATTTACACTCAGCCTCCAGGAAAAATGCAGTTGGTGGCTCCTCTGCCAGCCCCTCCTCTCCACACAAGCTGCAAGGGCTCCACGGGCTCCCACAGTTCGTGCCACACCCCAGACCCCACCTCCCACACCCCGCACCTGCTTCCCGCTCCCCAGCTGCCGGGCTGCCCGGGTCTTCTGTCCTCCCTCAGTCTCACATCAGGACAGCAGGGCCCTCAGGAGGCCGACAAGTGCACCCTCTAATTACGGCAGGGCAATGTCTCCAGCCAAACAGGAAACGGTGCCCCTCACACTGAGAGTGATGAAACTCAGCGGCTGGGGAGTGGCGGCTGCCTTGTCATCGCACCTTCCAAGGCTTGCTTGCATCCCCTGGACAGGATGTCACCATCACATGATGGGGTGAGACAGGGCTATTGCCGACCCAACACCAGCCCCTCCCTATCTGCCTCCAGCGGCCATCCTGCCCCTATCTTCTTTCTGCTCCCTCCCCGGGACCACGGCCCTGCTTTAGTCCCCCGGACACATGTGACACTTTACTGCCCATCACTGTCACAACAAGAAACCCCACCTGTGATGCGGGCATGCTCCAGGGTCAGTGTGCCTAAGCTGCCTGGTGGGAAGGAGACCGTTGTGGCACCGCCCTAGCTGGGAGCAGATGGGTTTCTCGTCTCACTGCAGGTTCCACTGCAGCAGGATGTGAACACCGTGTGTGTGGCTTCAAGGACTCACATTGCCTTGAGTCCTCCGTGACCCACCTTCCCACCCAGGAGGGAAGCACTGTCTTCCTGGGCCTCCAGAGACTCCACCCGAGTCCCCAACAGGAGTGTCCCAGACACAGAACTACCTGAGATGCCCAGCTGGCCGGAGGCCTGACTATTGGGGTGGCCAGCCACCTGCTTTTAGAACAGGTTCTCCACTGGCCTTGGCCCCACAAGGAGTCTCCACGTACAGCAAGGGAGCTGGGTCCCTTGCCTTGCAGACAAACAGCCGATGCCCACTTGGGAGCTGGACCCCTCAGACAAACGGCCGGTGTAGACTTGGGCAGCACCAGTGTAGACTTGGGCAGCACCCCTCCCCTGCACATCCCCACAGGCCAAGACGCTGTGGGAGGACAATGCAGGTACGTGGGGAGACTGGGCCCTCGCCCAGTGCCTCAGAGGTCACGGCCTCTCAGGGTACCACCATATCCCCCAGAGGGAAGTGGCACGTGGGCCAGATGGGTCAGAAGAGCCCCCAGGTCCAGCAGCTTCCCAGAGGCCTGCGGGGTCAGCCAGACCAGGTGATCTTCACCATTTATAGAACATGTGCTGGCGGCTGGAAGATGTGAGGCGGGGGGGCAGCTAACTCGGACTCCAACATAGCACTGATGCTCCCATAGGGCAAAACCCAACCCATGCTGACAAAAGGCAAGAACTGAGGTACCAAGACTGGCCCTATCCCCAATACACCTGTGAACACGAAGGCTTGGGGCAGGCTGGGGTCATCTGCTGGGCCAGGCCCCATCAGCAACGCCTGGCCTCGTCCAGCCTCTCCTGGGGCCAAGATGAAGCTGTGGGCAGCCAGGCCCCCACAGCCCTCAGAGAGGAGTGGGCATCCTCGGAACCCTCTGGCAAACACAGAGCTGAGGACTGAGAGGCCAGCAGCTGCCTGGAGCCACTGACCTCCAGATAGGGGACCAGAGAGCCTCCTGCATGTCCCTTCCTCAGAGAGATGAGGGCCTCACGGGGCCTGCAGAGGAAGTAACTGACCCGGGTTGTGCGAGCAAGGCCTGACTCCATGGCCAATATGCTCCCTGCTAAACCAGAGCCCTCTGCCACGTGGATGCCGGACAGAAGCCCTTCCCAGCAGCACCTCAGAGACAGCAGGCAGTGCCCTGTATCCCATGCTGCTCAGGCCACCACACAGAGAAGCACGGGGCTGCTCTGGGCTGGGCACTCGGCAGGACGTGCTCTGGTAAGTGAGCGGCATGGCTCTCCCACTCTGTGGCCAAGGACGCTGGCTCAGAAAGTCTAAGCAACGTGCCCCAAATCATATAGCACCAAGTGGACAGGCTCATATTCCAGGCGCTGTAAAGAGGCTGCTGGGCCCAGAGGTCAAATGCTTCCCCTCCAGGGGTCACAGTGCTGAGGACAGCTGGCTCCCGGACATTTCTGCAGGGAGCTCATTATGCAGCCTCATCTAATACCTCACAGTGTCACAAAGCTTAGGTGACAGCCATGTGACCACGGCGTAGGTGGTCCTTGCAAATGGCAGGACAGCAATGGAAGCCCCTCCACACAGAGCTCTGTGAACGCAAATTAAATACCCCTCCCTCCTGGTACAGAGTCACAATTGGTTCTTTTGAAAAGCCATTTACTTACTTGAAAATCTCTTTCTTCTAGTATTTCTTTCCTCCATCTCATGAGAAAAGCAGCACAAACGTACAAGTGGAAATGAGAAAAGCCCTCGGGTTCAGACTGAAAGAGAAAAAACAACCGAGAGAGAACTGTTAATGTGCCGCGTCATTAACGTGAGCACAGTTACCTGTGAGGGTCGGGCGCTGCTAGTCGGGTGCGGGAACCAGAGCGAGTGTTGACTTACCACTTTTACTTAATGCCTTGATTTCAAACCCTCATCCTACTAAAGTAAACACCATTTTCTTTTTAAGTCTCAGCAGCCTGATAAATAGAACGCGAAGAGCAGCCCCAGCTCAGGCAGCCCCAAGAGCGGTAGTTCATTTTCTTCTCTTGCACAGAGAGCGGCCAATAATAAAAAAAGACAAATCCAACAAGCGCAAATTCTATACCAGGCACAGAAGCCACTCCTCGAAATCACCGTATGAAGGAGGTATTCTCCCACTTCACGGGCAGCTCCTGGGCAAGCTGGGTGAGTGACACAGCAGGTGCAGGCTCAGGTCTGTCCCGAGCTCTCTGAGAACACCAGGGAAATGGCCTGGGCTGCTGAACAGGGTGTGACTCGCCCTAAGTCACCAGCCCTCTCAGTCCTCAGATGTGCCCGGGCCCACTGTCACCTGCCCTGGGGCTCACACGCCTGGGGGGAGGGTACTGCATCAGTGCACACACCGCCAACTGCAGACACGGGCCCTGAAACTCCAGCTCTCAGGGCACTGCCTTCATAACCGCCTTGTCTGCGTGATGGCCGTGTGACTGACCACTCTTTGGTTTATTAGGTAAATAAATAAATCTATGATGCATAGGTGGTGACATGCCGCCAACAGCAGTAGTGTTAGTCTGGGCTGTAATTTGGGCTACAATTTCAACAGGATGGTCGGTCACGTAAGGTGATATTTAAACAAAAACCCAAAGAAGCGAACAAAGAAACAGTCCCGGGAGCTGACCGCTGCACTGCCAGGCAGAAGGCTGAGGGGAGCAGTGTTGGAATGAGCGGGTAACCGGCAGCGGATGGCGGCTGCTGCTCCCTTCCCCTCACTTCATGGCTCTGTCTGGAGCTGCCCCTGAAGACACAGCTGACCAGGGGAGGAGGAGGAGGCTCCTTAGTCGCCACCTCCTGCTCTCAGCCTCTCCCTCTAGGCAATGACATTTCCTCCAGACCTTTCCTGTAAGTAGCCTGCAGCGGGCTAGAGAAGTTCTCTCGATTCCTGATTTTCTGGAGTTCTTGTCATGAACGGCGACAGAATTGAATCAGAAGCTGTTCAGGCATCAGCTGCTGTTGGAAACTGCCCTCCTTTAATCTGGCAATGTAGTGAATTCCAAGAGCGTCGCAGTAATGCTATACCAACCTTGCATTCTCAGAATACCCTCAATTTGGTCATAATGTGTTATATTTTGAAGTCAGAGCTAGACCCTGTTTGCTAATACTTCATGATGGATTTCTGCACTCACATTTTTAAGAATGCCTCCAACTTTCCTTTCTTGAACTGTCCCTGTCTGGTTCAAGCATGAAGGTTATTCTGCGTCTTCCTCTCGTTCTGTTCTCAGGAAGACACCGTACAAAACTGGGACTCATGTCCTTCAAATGCTCTCCTGGCAGCCCCTGTGAAAGGGACGGGCCTCGTATTTTGTTTGGGGAAAGGTCTGTGCTCCTGATTTAATTTCTACGCATTTAAAAAACAATCCAGACATTCTAAAGTTTTTGTGAAATTTTTTCTAGAAATTTAAAAGTTTCGTCTGCGTTTCCAAACTTGTTCATAATACTCTCTTTTTCTTTGACTCTCTGCTGCTTTGTAGTAATATCCTATTTGGAATTATTAAATGCCCTTTTATATGCCTTTTCTCATTTATCATGTTAGAGATGTTAATTTCATTAGTCTTCTACACTAAGTGACTTCTGATTCTGATGATCAGTTTCCAGTTTCATCTCTGTTGATCTTTTCTCTGTTGATCGTTTCATTAATTTCTGCTGTTATCTTTATTATTTCCTTTCTTCTTTCTCTTCTGATATTTTTTATTGTGGATATTTTGAAACATATAAGTAGAGTCACTTCCGCTTATTTTTAACTACTTAGTTCTTTTTCTAACTTGAGGAGATTAGTTCATTAATGTCTGGCTTTTCTTCACTGCTAATATATATAAGTAAGTACTTAAGGCTATAAACCTCCATCTATAAATCCCACACTAGCTGTGTTCCACAGTTTTAGTGAATCTTTATTATCCTTATGTTATACAACAACTGTTCTTTCTTTTCTGACTTCTTTGTTTGAATGATGGCTTACTTATCAGTAAGTTTGCTAAAAATCTATAAACACATGTGGTTCATATTTTTTTCTTCTTAGCTATTCTTAGTAATTGGTTTGTAAATTAATTGCATTATAAGAGAATGTGATTTACATGATGCCAATTGCCTTAAGTTTGCTTAGATTGCTTTTTGGAGTAGAATAAGATCAATTTTCACAAAAGTCCCAGGAGGCAGACTGTTAGAACCAAACCCTGGAGCCAGAGAGCCTGTGTGACTGTGACAGGGACCCAGCTTCTCTGTGCCTTAGTGTCCTCATTTGTAAAATCAATAAATAAAGATCAAATAAATTAAGCAATGCAAAGCACTTAGAATAGGGCTTGGAACAAAGCAAGGAGAACATCAATGCCTACTATAATTAAGGACATGTTACAAGAGCATATTTTCTGGAGTTCTTGGAAAAAGTGTTCTATAGATGTCCATTAAAGAAAGTAATTCAATAGTGTTGTTCAAATCTCTTATAAATTCTTATCGGTTTTCTTCTCTACTCATTATCTACCATTAACTAAGAAGTATGTTAAAAATTCCCATTATGATAGTGGATTTATATGATTTCTCCTTATAGTTCTACTAACCTGTTTTATATTTTATGTATACATATATATATATATAAAACAACTATGTTATTAGGAGCATACAGATTCAAAATTGTTTTATTTCCCTGGTGAACTGAACAATGTCTACATATATTACCTTTTTTATTTCAAGCAATACTTTCATTCTAAAGACTTTGATGTGGGGACCTAGAATCCAATATGACCATAAGGATATATCACTTTTGTGGGATAAATCATTTATTTTAAACAGCGTTACTGAGGTCTACCTGACATACGATGAACGTCACAGATTCGAAGTTTATAATGTGATCAGTTTTGAAATATTGCTCACACCTGTGAAAACACTGCCACCATCAAGGCAGTGGATGCGTCTACATCCCCCAAAGCCTCCTTGAGCTCCTTAAAATCCTCCTTCCAGCCTCCCGGTCCCAGGCCTCAGGATCTGCCTCTCACGGAGCAGTGTTTTATGTCTCCTATGAAGCAGGTGCAATCTTATAGCAGGTCCTTTTTTTAGTCTAGCTTCCTTCGTTGGGGGTATTATTTTGAGATTCACCCACGGCACCACATGTGCCAACAGTTCACCCCTTACCAGCGCTGCACAGTGCCCATCACATGGATGTGTTTGTTTATTCGCGCATCTGTCAACGGACCACAAGTTGTTTCCAGTTTTTGGCTATTACACACAGTTGCTATGACAATTTGTGTACAAGTCTTCATATGAACATATGATTTCATTTGTTTGGATAAATACCGAGGCGTAGAAAAGCTGGATCATATGGCAGAAGTACGTTTAACTTCTGAGGAAATTGTCAACCTGTTTTCCAAAGCGGTGGCACCATTTTACTTTCCCACCAGCAATACAACACAGCCAACACCTGGTGGTCAGTCTTTCTGAGGTCAGCTGCCCTAACGGACATGCAGTCGCATCTCATTATAGTTTCAACTTACATATTTACATTTTTCTAATGACTGGTGACTTTGAACATCTTTTCGTGCGCTTAGTTTACATTCTGTGACAAAGTGTTTATTGTATTTTTTAACAGTTGTTTTTTATTATTGAATTTTGATAATTATTTTCTATATTTTGTGGACGTAGATCTTAGATATATGCTTTGAAAAGATTTTCTTCCAATCTATACTTCTCTTTTCATTCTCTGAATATTGACTTCTAAAGACCATAACGTTTAAATTTTGATGAGGTTCAACCTACTAGTTTATTCTGGTACAGATCATGCTTTTGGTGTCATATCTGAGACATCTTTGCCTAACTCGGATACAAACGAAGGTTGTCTTCTACAAGTTTTATGGCTCGAGTTTCACACTCAGGTCTATGACCCATTTTGAGCTCATGTGCGCACATGCCAGGAAGTTTGGCGTGAAGTTCGTTTTTAGCACACGGATCCCCCACTGTTGGGGCAGCCTGTTGAAAACACTCTTTTCTCCACTGAGTTAAAAATCAGGTATGGCTAGTCCTCCATTAGCATTCTTCTCTTTCTAAGTTGTTTTCGCTAATTTAAGTCTTTTGCATTTTCATGTAAATTTTAGAACCAGTTTGTTAATTTCTACAAAAAATCTTGCTGGCATTTTTAATTGGAATCACACTGCCTCTATAGATCAGTTTGAGAGGACTGGCATCTGACAGCACTGAGCCCCTGACTCATGACCGCAATACGGCTGTTATTTAGGTCTTCTTTATTTTCACTGATGTTTTACAGTTTTCAGAGCACAGATTTTTATACCTTTTGATAGGTTTTCTCTAACGGGGTCACTTTTTTTTTTTTTTTTTGAGGCAGAGCCTCAAGCTGTCACCCTGGATAGAGTGCCGTGGCAACATAGCTCATGGCAACCTCCAAATCCTGGGCTCAAGCGAGTCTCCTGCCTCTGCCTCCCAAGTAGCTGGGACCACAGGCACCCGCCACAACACCCAGCCATTTTTTGGTTGCAGCCACCATTGTTTTTTGGTGGGCTTGGGCTGGATTCAAACCCGCCAGCTCAGGTGTATGTGGCTGGCACCTTAGCCCGTTGAGCCTTAGGCGCTGAGCCACGGGGTCACATTTTTTTAAATGATATTTAAAAACAGTGTCTTGAAAATTTTAATTTCTGATTGTCTGTTGCTAGTTGTTGGGTTATAACACGCCTGCTGTATTTTTTCCAACCTTTTTTTTTAATCCAGAAGAGTTTAGTCCCCGCTGACTGTGATTCCTGATACATTTAGGTTAATTAAAATCCTCTTATTTGGAAGGATGTACTTGTTTTACTTTGTTTATTGTTTTCTTTCTTGCCTACACACGGACTGACTGACTTTCCCCTCATTCTAATTTCCCAGCTCCATTAATCTGGAAGCTACTGAATTGGTTCCATCACTTTAATCTGAACCCTATAACTGTAATATGCATAATTAATTTAATGGTCTAAAATGAATCATTACCTTTATTCTCCTCCCAAACAATACAAAAAATTAGGAATATTTTACTTTTTACTTTTTTTTTTTTTCTAGAGATTCCAGTCGCCCTTTCTTTCAACCTCCCTTTCTGTACTTCCCATATCTTTGTCTCTCTGGGAGAAGTACTTTCCTCAAATCATTCTTCTGGTCCGTTAATCGTCTCTTTAACTGTGTCCTAATTTGTTTCACCCATCTAATTTATTTAAATTTGACCCTTGGCTCTCCTTTCAGAACTACTTATAAATTGCAGCAGTTCCCGTCTTTTTCTTTCATTCAATACCTTCCTTTTTATCATCTAAGATACATGACGCTCACCTTATAGCACATCTTGGATAATTCTGCCAATTCTGTCTACCTCCTGCGGTTTGCGCTCCCCTGGCTCTTGCTCCTTTGACTTGCTTCCTCACCTTTTACTGACTTCCCTCCTTCCAGAGCTAATGTTGCTGGGAATGTTTATTGGTTAAAACTCCTTAAAGCTTGTATCAAAAATGGTTTTCTTTGTGGGAAAGAAAAGGGATTTGCTTCTGGTGGGCACTGTTATTTCCAGGGTACTTTAAATAAAATTTTCAGCTTGCAATTTTTCAGGCCAAATAAATGTCAATTGGGGCTCAAAACCCATGTGATTGCAGGACAGTGGTCAGAAATTTGGCAGGGGTGGCGTTCCCTTCCCTTTTCCTTTACCCTGCACGGGCCAGGCCCAGACAGCAACCCCAGCACCGACTAGTCTCGGCTCTGTCTCCAGGTTTTGCCTCTTTCCAGGCTCATTAACACCTGTGGCCGACCCGCTGAGTGAACACCAGCTCTGACGCTGCTCACTTACCTCTCTGGATTTATATTTTCTCAAGATTTCTGGTCTCTGATGGTCTTTGCCTCTTTGTGGTTATCTTTTTTAGAATATACACCAAGAACCTTTGGTGTATCCACCAGCCCTGCTATTTTTCTTTAAATCAACTCATTTTTCAAAAACCTTTAATAAACTATTACTGTGGCTTTGTTATATAGGTCTACGGTGCTAGTGAGTTCTTCTAGTATGCATGAAAGTCTACATAACCATTAAAATGTTAAATGTTTGCCTGTGTTGGAACTAAAATAAACTGAATATTGACACTTAATGGAATGCAGCTGAGGCCCTCACAGCAGGGACTCCACGCTTCCCCAGCCTACACTCTTGCCTCCACCCTGTAAGGAGGATGACCTTTCTGCTTTTCTTTTTACTCTGAGACAGGGTCTTACTCTGTTGCCCAGGCTAATGTGCAATGGCATCATCACAGCTCACTGAAACCTCAACTCCTCGGCTCAAGTGATCCTCCTGCCTCACCCTCCTGAGTGGCTGAAACTAAGAGGCGCAGCTAAATTTCTTACTTTTTTATAAAGATAGGGTCTCACTATTTTGCCCAGGCTGGTCTCAAACTTCTGGCCTCCAATGATTCTCCTTCTTCTGCCTCCAAAGTGCTAGGATTACTGGTGTGAGCCACCTGGCCTGGCAGTGATACCCTTACCAATTCAGCCAGCTCTCGCCACGTTACTATTTTATTTTAAAATGCCCAGTATCTTTAGGATACAGTAGAGACTCCTCCACGTGAGACAGAACACACCTGACATCTGATCCTCACCCATCTCCCACCTGATGTTCCAAACTTCTCACAGCCCCTGACCTGCCAGGCTGGTTTCTACCTCAGCCCTGCCTTTGCAGGGTGCCCAGGTCAGGGCCCCTGTGCCAGGTAATTCATCCCCTCTTCAGGGTCTTCACCTTTCTCCCAAGCAGCAGGCTGTCCCTGCCTCTTCTTCCAAGGAACCTGGCTGTGCCTCTGCTACAGCGCTGGCCACACTGTTACCATGAATGGCCACATGTCCTTTCTCCTTTGGCCTGGGCCTCTGGCACTCCCTCTTCTTTGTAATCTCTGCTCATGCCCAACAGCAGGAGTAGAGGCTGACTGCAGTGACATAGCCAAATCCACTGACTCAGGTCACCTGCAGGAGCCCGGAGAAACGGAGAGGCTGAATTAGTGGACCACGTCTTAAGAAACACAACTTGAACAACTTCTGATCTTTAGGGCCTCGAGGGAACCGCCCTAGGAATACAGGATTGGTAATTAGCATGGCACAAAGTAGAAGAGAGATCTGCAGCAGTACTTAGGATGTTCTAGAATGATGGGTTCTCTCAGGAATCCTGTTTACACTCTTAATTTGCTTAACAGCTTTTTATTTAACCAGGGAGTGCAAAGTGCAGCTGGGCACCCTCCTGCCTACTCTCTCTGCACATCCAGGAGGGGGACTGTAAATTCTGCCTCCCACGAGGCGTCTGCACCCAAAGGCAGAACACAGCCTAGAGCACACTCGCAGGGAAACACAGCTTTAGGGGAAAAGACCATTTTATGGTTTCATTAAGTGGACTATTTATCTTCCATGACTGGGTAAATTATATTAAATAGTAACATGATAAATAAAAGTTCATATCATAAATGGAAAATGGGCTTCTGCCTTAATGAAGCTTAACCCAGACAACAGATAACATTGCTGAGAGCTCAGTGTATAAACAGGGAGGCTGCAACCGAGTGGTACAGGCCAGGCCACCGCCACGCCCTGGCCGCCCCACAGCCAGTCACCTGCGAGCCCTCCCCCTTCTTTTCCCAGCAGAAATCCAAAGAGACCAATCAGGGAAACACACCATCATGTGTGCAGAATTTATAGATGGGGGTGTGAGGTGCTACCTTGAGAAATGAGGGTTCCCATGCCATTTCTGGGCATCACTAGGGAAGGACATCTGTCTTTCCCATGGCAGGGAGCGAGCCCAGGACACTGCCCTCAGCTAAAAACCTTCCTGGACTGTCAGAAAGAAGAAGCGCAAAGCACACAGTGTCCTCAGGGGTCACCCGACTCACCCACTTGGCCAAGTGCCCCCGCACACTGACCCCAGTGCTGGGCCTGTTCCTGCTTATGCCACCTGTACCCACAGAACTGGAGAAAAGCTCCCAAACACAATCAAACCCTGAAACCTGCTGGCTTTAGAAACCGAGCACGTCCAACCTGCAGGACCTTGGCCAAGCCCCTCCTTCCCCCCAGGACCCTGGCCGCCTCACCTCACAGGCCGGGCTGAGGCAGCAGAAGACTCCCGCAGGCTCCCTGGGGGCCAGCAGTGCTCTGGACAGACTGAGAGATGGAAGGATGTCTCTGGCGGGACGGGGCAGCGTCAGCCTCTAGAGGCCCAGCGTCCATCAGTGCAAACTGCGCAACCCCCCAGGCCTGCCCCCCGACTCCTATCTGCAAGTGGGGAGAGGGGAGGCCCCTGCACTGCGGGTCTCAGAGGAGACAGGTCACCTAACTTCAGAGTCGGGGTATGTTCCCTAAGATTCTGATGAGTGATGAATATGTCGTGATTAATACAGCAAAAGAGAACATTTTGGCAAACTTTATTTCAGACCACCCTCTCATAGTCATTAGTTAAGGTAGCAGCAGCTCTGACTGGCCGACTGAATCACACTGCCCAAGTACTCCCATGAGGGCCTTGCACACCTGCCCAAGTACTCCCATGAGGGCCTTGCACACCGGGTATGTTTTCCACGCTTTGAAAGGAAGGCAGACACAGTTCCTCAGAGCAGATCCTGGCAGGCCCATCACTGTCCCAGAGGAGCCCAGGGCTGAGTTAGCTGAGGTGCTCTTCCTCAACCACAGACTAAGGGACACCTCCGTGGCCCTCCGTGTGGGAGAGGAGGTCTGCTCGGAGAAGACTCCAGAATTTAGAAAGAGAAGGTGGGGTGCACCTCACCCCTTGCTGTCTGAGCCCTTGCTATTGGCCTTGGAGGCCAGCTGTGGGTTTCTGCTCTCCTGCTGATCACGGTGTGAACACAGTGATCAACTGCAATCCCACCCGTCTGCCAGCGTCTGCCCACTCCAGCCCACTCCTCCCAGGCCCACATCCCTGAGCCCCCAGCCCCAGGCCTCCCCACCCCAGTTCTCTAGCACGCGTTAGCCTTATAGCACAGAGCCCATGTCAAATGCCCAGATGCCCAGACTGGGATGGGAAATACATCTTCAGAAAAGGGATCTGGTCGAGGGCCAGCCCCTAACCCTCCTCGTGCTTTCTGGACCCATCCGGCCCCCTCCTCATAGGAGGGCCCAACTGGGGCCCAGGCTGCAGCTGTCGGCCAATGCTACATGACTCCCTGGGGTCTGTGGCAATGGGCGACAGGCAGGACTCCCCAGGTTGCCCTAGCCCCTGAGAGGCAGAATGCGCGTGACAGGGAGGAGTGTGGCTTCTGCTGTGCAGTGCCGGGGGAAGTGTCCAGTTCCTGCAAGGTGGCCACACGGTGCACGTGCTGCCCAGTAACAGCAGCCTCAGGGGGACAGTACAGCCATGGGTTAGGTCAGGGTCGTGTCTGGACATGCTCCATGCTGCCCTGTCACCCTTCCAAAAAACAAATTTTACCCTTGGGAAAGGATACATCTTTGGGGACAGGAGACTCTGGAAATCAAGGAGATACACTGTTTCTACAGCCAGTACCACTTTTAAAAACCACAAATCTCTCTAGGAAGGAAAGCTGCTAATGAGGGCCTAGGTATACTTGGAAAGGACCATAGAAAAACTCCAACTGGATCAGATAGCTGAAGTCTCCCAGGCCTGTTTTATTTTTTTACTACCTCTGTAAACTGTGTCTAACCAACCAACCAACATCCCACAAAGGTTGCCCCAAATAGAAGGAGCACAATACAGCAGGCCTTGTCACTTCTGGGGGACCCGAGCCTCCACACCCTCCTACCCCAGGCAGAGATGGAAGGACTTTCGGACAGTTAGCGCCGAAGGCAGGGAGCAGTCTGTGGGCACGGACTCTTCCCAGGGGTGGGAGATGGAGGAACTCAGGAACACATCACAGCACATGTGTGCAAGACACCTGCAGAGATGACGGGAAGTCCTCTGAGAGACATCACGGAAACAGGCCAGGTTAACATGCAGAAAGATTCCAGATTGAGAAGATGCCAATTATTTTCCATTTCAATTTATAAATTCAATGTATTTCTAATGAAAACTCCCTCTCCTCTATCTAGGAGTTTGGGGCACTATGAACCTTATTCCAGAGTTGGTACAAAGAGCCTAGAACAGCATGACAAGCCCAAAGCCAAGGTGAAGCGTGTCAGAGGTCAGACCTGTGGGGCTAAAGAGACCACGTGGCCTGGGCCCAGGAGAGCAGCCAGGAGAACCCAGACACAGTGGCACAGTGGGGGCATCATCTCCACAGACACAGTGGTGCAGGGGGATGGAGTGTCATCAGTGGCACAGAGAAAACAACTGGCTGACTGTGTGGAAGGAAGAACCCAGGGTCCGCACTGCACCGAAGCCAAGCTCAAGGGGGATTAGAAAGCAACCGCTAACAGCAAACCTCACCCCTTAAAAACTGATAACACTGTTGACAAAATAATATAAAACTTCTATATAACAAAAAGCACTATAATTAAGGTGTGTTCATCACAAACTAGAGAAAGATATCTCATGAGTATGTGACTGGCAAAGGACTAGAATCCGGAATGTACAGAGGGAGCCAACAGATGTATAAACCTCTGTGTTACATTGAAAGTCCTCCTAAGAATCAATTAGAAAAATACAAACCCCCTGATAAGAAGAGGGGCCAAGGGCGGGGCCAGACCTGAGTGCTCCATAGAAACAGGGAAGATGCTCAACTTCGCCCATTACCAAGGTTACATGCAGGGCAAAGTGAGGAAAAGTAAAACATCCATTCTTATTCTTCAGATGGGCAAAAGCTAACAGTATGAGGAATACAAAGTTCGGGATAGCAAGTGGGTGAAGGGGACTCCACGTGCCTCTGGGGGCGGCAGGGGAGGCGACTGCTGTGCGGAGCAATGTGGTAGTATTTAGATTTTGTATCCTGTAACCCTGAAATTTCTTTTTTTAATAATGTTTAGAGTTGTTACTTTTGATTACTGAGAATTTCATACTGGTGAAATTTTACTGTCAAGAACACCAGAATAGCCAAAAGACACATTCACAGTGTAAACATGTTAATCAAATTTCCTTTTAAAAGACTGTTCATAAATTCTAATAACACATTTTCTTTAAGTTTTGGCGGGGTTTTGCAGGTCTTCTCCACTTTAATGCAGGTATAAATGCCAAATAGAAATTGTCTATACTTAAGGTGTAAAGTTTGATGTCGTGGTATACATACGACATTGTGAAATGATCACTACAATTAACTGATTAAAATATCCTCCCAGGGACCGCTTTGTCTGTGATGAGTTCACAACTTCTGTCCTCTTAGGGAGTTTAAAGTACACAATATGTAAACCATGATGCTGTGCTGAACATTAGATCTCCAGAAGGTACTCATGCCGTGTAATGGAATGTTGTGCCTTTTGACCAGCATCTCCCCATTCCCACCCGAGACAGTCTATGTCTAGGCAAGCCCGCGCATAAGTGAGCCCGTGTCTAAGTGAGCCCGCGACTAGGCAAGCCCGAGTCTAGGCGAGCCCGAGTCTAGGTGAGCCCGTGTCTAAGTGAGCCCCATCTAGGCGAGCCCGAGTCTAGGTGAGCCTGGGCCTAGGTGAGCCCGTGTCTAAGTGAGCCCACATCTAGGCGAGCCCGCGTCTAGGCGAGCCTGGGCCTAGGTGAGCCTGTGTCTAGGCGCCGGTGTCCAGGTGAGCCCTCGTCCAGGCGAGCCCGCACAATGTCTGTCCTTCTGTGCCTCGCTGGTTGTCCTCAGCACAATATCGTGCAGGTTCATCCCCATTGTTGCAAATGGCAGGATTTCCTTCTTTCTCAAGGCTGAATAATGTATATGCTTTCGTTTATATGTAACACTATGGTATATAATATATAACGCGCATATGGTGTATTTAATTAATAAACATACACTGAATTTTCTCTATCCTTTCATCTGCTGGTAGACACTTAGGTTATTTCCGTATGTCGGCTGTCATGAATAAAGCCACGATAAACACAGGAATGTGGATACTCTGGCAAGATACTGATTTCTTGTCCTTTAGATCTACTCACATATACCCAGAAATGGGATCGCTGGCTCATATGAGAGTTCTATGTTTAATTGTTTGAGGAACTTACAGACTGTTTTCCATAATGGCTGCACCAACTTACATTGCCCCTAATAAGCAGTACAAGCAGAAATGTTATTCCTGAACACAGCGTCTCCCAGACAGGAGCACGAGATGTGACCAGGTTAAATTGAGCATCTTGTAATTGCAAAATGCTCAGCAACAGCTTGAATGTCTTTCAACAAGAATGGATGAATCGTGGCATATTTCATACAACATAAAATCGCAAAGTGTGAAAAATAAATGAAATACAGCTCCATTCATCAACATCAATAAATATTAAAAATAAAAGCTTAATTAATAAAGTGTACTGCCCAAGATTATCTGAGTAGGCAATTTATAAAAAGTTTACAATGCTCATTATGGCACCTCCTTCATGTCTGGATATATCCATGTAGCACATGTGGTAAATACACGAAAACGTGTTTAAAAATGATAAAAACTTGGAAACCAATCCTGTCAGAGGAAAAATAAATGATAAAAACTAAACCCAAGTTATTTAGCTCCTGCAAGGAAGGGAGGAGGCTTTAGTGGTGCATGTAAAATTTAATAAGTGAAAAAGAAACCCTTTTAGATTATGATTCACTAGCATCCGTTAGAGTGTCAGCCACACTTCTGTGTATACTCAACACTTTTCATAATTTAAAAAACCAGAAAGACCAAGGCCTAATTCAAGTGGTCTTTTCCATTCACCAGTAGACCCCTCCACATGGAGCCTCTGGGAGAGCCCCAGAGGTGCAGAGTCAGAGCGAGCCACGTTGTCCTTCACCCTGTGCCAGTCCCAATGTCAGGATAGCAGGTGGGTGCTTGGCCTGTGTCCCCCGCTGTCCCTCGGCCTGTGTCCCACGCTGTCACCTGGCCTGTGTTGGCCCTGCCCTGGGATCCTGGCCCCCTAAGCTGGGCACACTGCTCAGCATTTCCTCCGAGGCAGCTCCTGACTGCTCTCAGCCACCCTGTCACCTCTCTGGAAGGCTCTTCCTTCAAGCCCTCCCCATGGGGTCCTCAGCATGTCTGTTCTCTTGTAAATCGCCATCACGTCTTCATCTTGAGAGAATCTGGAACCGACAAGCAGCAGTCTGGCAGACCCCTCTCATCCAGTTCCGGGCTTCCAAGCACCAGGTAACCCTGAGGCCTCAAGCCATTATGAGTTTTCTCGAACGCGAACTGCGTTCCAGGTGCTAAAGTGGATTTAGTTTTGCCAATAAAATGACAAAGTGAAAGTTCAAAGGTACTCCAGACTAACTAAATGCAAATTACTCATACATGACACAGTTTTTGACATAAAGGAAATAAAACACAAAAAAGAAACAAATTTCTTTCTATTTTTTAGAACAGATAAATTATCATAAAAGGAACCATTTTTCAATTTTAATTGCATCATTAAATTTTCCTTATAATTTTTGGCACTGAAATAAAAACGAATGAGCTTCCAGCACCAGGAGCTCTCCCATGCATACGTGTTTATGCAGATGTATTTCTGAGGCAATTCGAATGACAGGAATTGTTTCCCATTCTCTGCTCAGATTCAAGTGCACCAACTTCAGCTGTGCAAGCAGAATCTTTGCTATGATTTCCTTTGAAATATTCATCCCAGGCCACTGCACTGCACGATTACCTACCAGCAATGCAGAGCACGGCCATTTTAAAATTCACACCAGCACCCCCATGTTTGGGCTGTGGGTTCATAATAAGAACTGTAAATCACATTTCCTGATGCAGCCGAGTCCTAAACCATAAAGAGTCTGCAGCTTGTCCAGCTGGCTCGTAGCCACTGCCCTATTAGCTCTGTGCCGCCTGGATTACCTTTTGCCAGGTACTTCCTGGCATGTGTCAGAAAAGACTCCAACTGGTTAAATGACAAAGGTCACAGCCAATCACATCCAGCGATTCACAGGGGTTTCTCTGCAGCCTTGGGAGGGCTGATGGGGGAGGGTGCTGACCACGGGGTTCTCAATCCTCCCCAGCTGAAATAAGCCCTTTAAAGTCTATTAAAGAGAAAAACATAAAACCACATGCTGAAATTTTGAAATTCCTAATGTATGTTTATTCTTTGGTTGATGTATTAGTCAGGATTGCCCAGAGAAACAGAAGGAAGAGGACATGTGTACACAGGGTGTGCATGTAAATATGGGGGGAACTGGCTCATGCAGGGTTGATCTGTGTACTCGGGGGGGGGGGTCAAGGGTCGCGGGGGGCCAGGGCTGCAGTCTCAGTCCCAAAGCTGGCAGAATCCCTGCTCAGAGGTCATTGGTCTGTCAGGCCTTCAGACCAGACGAGGCCTACCCTACCCGCCTGTGGAGGGTAACCCTCGGCTTAACAAGAAGTCCCTCGATTTAAATGTGAGCCTCATCCAAAAACATCTGACCTTCCCAGAAACATCCAGAATAATGTTTGACCAGACACCTGGACATGGCGGTCCAGTCAAACTGACACATAAATCAACCACCACGGTGATGCCCAACCCAGATCACGTCTGTCCAGTTTTGAAAGGTGTTGCCCATTAAATGCTGGACGGCTGGCTTAAATATCTGACTTCCTGGGGAGTTGCCAACTCCTGCAGCTCATAGGTGAGAAGGGCTGTGCGTCTCTCTAGCCAGCGGCCTGGGCAGGTGCACACAGTGGGCCTCCCCCTCGTTCCTTCCCTCTCTCATGGTGCTACTTCTGACCATGAAGCGGACCCAGGGATCCTTAAATGGCAATACCCACCAGCGAAAACCAGTTATTAAATAAAAAAACATACAATGACCTTGATTACATATTTTGGCAAGGGCCTGGGGATAGATGCAAGGTCCCTTACACAGGCGCTGAGGCAAACGGTGTGTGGCTAGGCACAGGATCACAGGGCCACCCCAACAGACACTTGGCAGAGGGGGCTCACCTCACAGGCTCTCATCACAAACGTGCTCCTGCACACACTCATCTCCTCTATGGAGGAAATCAAAGACATCCTTTTAACGCTGCTGTGTCAAAACTGCATGAATTATACAAGCTCTGGAAGATAGAGGGGCCAGCGCCGGCCGAGCTGGAGAAGGATAAACGTGCTGACACTAACTCAGCCACCCCAGAGGTGGCCCTTGCCCCCCAACTCCCAGTGCCCGATGACTCAGCACTCTGGGAGATGCTGTGTCACACCAGCTGGTCCAGGAGCACCACTTGGGAGGAAGGTCTGATGCCCTGTCCAAAGTGATAAACTCACCATGCTTTTATTTTGTCAAGGACATTTCTGGCAAATTCAAAGGAAAAAGAACCTGCTGTGAGCCCTGATTATCTTTTCTGTGAAGCAAGAAATGACATCACACCAGTTAATAACTCAGCCTGGATTCTCTCTGCCGAATGAACCTACTCCAGAGCACGGAGGCCAGAGAAGCGAGGGAGTGGCATCTCACGCTGGCCTGGGGACAGACAACTGGACTCATGCTAGGCCCCATGTGGTCAGCAGCCTGCTACCCCAATGCCTACAGGCCCCATCACAGGCCCAGCTGTGCCAGGCAGCACCCCAGCTCAGTCTCCCCGCCAACCCCCACCCCCTCCCTTGTGGGATGTGGCTCTGCTCTCTCCACCCCTTCTCCACCCCCAGCCCCAGGTCTGGATGAGCCTGGGCTGCTGAGGCTCCCTCAGCACTGTGCTCTGGGCCATCGTCTCCCCAGGGGAATATATCCTGTCCCCACACTCTCCTGGTGCTTAGCGTGGACACGGACACACAGGGCCGGCCCCTGTTTTCTTACAGAAAGAGCAGGGGCACAGAACTCCCACCCTGTAGGGCACGGGGCAAAGTGCAGTCCCTGCCCCAGTTTCCAACTGCCCCCTGTGAGGTACACACCAGCTATGCCTCAGAGCCAGCCGCCCGGCGGGGTGTGTAGCGAGAGCGCAAAGACCAGAGCCCAGGCCGGGGCTGAGCAATGGAGCTGACAGGTGCTAACACTTTCCACTGCGCGTTCTGGTCTGAAAATTCTTAGTAATAAATGGACAACTCGGGTTCCAACGAACCTCCATTCTCTCAACTGCAAGAAGGAAGGGTGCAGTGGCCAAGCTCTCAGCGTGTCAGGACCTCTGAGACCCTGGCCTCTGGGGTCTGCACTCCCAGGACACTGCCCTGTGGACAGGCTGGAGCAGCCTGCCAGGCATTCGGGTTGCCTGGGAACTTTCCAAAGCACGACCTCTGTGCCCACAAGCTGACAGCCCACACACGGTCACCCATCCCTGATACGATGGCTGCACCTGGCCTGTGGGGAAACCAGGACGCTGGAGGAGCAGAAGGCTACGGCTGCCGGCACCGGGCCAGCTTCTGGCTTCTGCAGGAGCAATGTCTACCCAGAGAGGCCGATGAAACCACTCACCTCCTGCAACAAGGCAGCACAGGCATCACGAGCCCAGCACATTAGGTTTCCTGCGTCCCTGACTGGGACGTCCCAAAGTTACTCAGAGCCCGGAACACACGGGTCATTGGTGTCCGTCGCCAGAGTGACCCTGAGAAACTGCTAGGCCCCCTTGAAGTGCCCATCTGGCTAAGAGCTCCCTGGGGCATGAACTGGGCCTAACCAGACGGGTGTCCTTCATGTCCAGCTCAGGGTTTGGCACTGCGGAGAGGACCTCAGTGTGGTTGGGAGGAGAGACAGGCCCAGGAACAGTCAGCAAATCTGGGAAGCTTCATTTTCCCCAGCTCCTGAGGTGATTCCCACACACTTCCCTGGGTCGTGTGCTCTAGACGGGAAGAGCCACCCCCTTCCCATCGGGGTCCCCGCAGCAGCCAGCAAGGGTTGATACTGACAGAGGAGAGGGAACAGGGCTGAGCAGAAGCTCCAGGCTGCTCCTTGACCAGCCTCTCGTGTCACTGAGCAATAATCACCTGCAAGGGCCTCAGACCCTGGCCCTGAGGTAGCACCTAAACGTGCCACCTTGTGAATCGGGCTGTAAGACTTTTATCACGTTGGAACTAACTTGAATATAAAGAATCCACATTCACCAGGTAATTATTCCCCAGGGAATTCCTAGATTTAGTAGAAAACAGAATAGTGAAGAGAATTTCTTAGTAGCTAAAATAAGGAAAATCATGCAGATACCACAGAGCAATGAACAACAAGGAGGAGATTCGAGACGGCCCCAGCCTCCCACCCATGAGCGCTGTGACCACTCCACGGGCCTCAAGCCTCGCTCCCTCCACACTCGCCCACCCTGGCCAGGCCTGTGTGTGTGAACACACAGTGTGTGTATTATCTGTGTGTGGTGTGATTTTTAAAAACACTCCCGGATAAGGCTTTTCAAAAACCCGCCAATGTACAAGAATCGCATAAATAACCCCATGCATCCATCACCCGGGACCCACGGTGACCCGTGTTTGGGCAACGTCACTCATTTTCTACCAATCCTGCTCTGCCCACATGTTGCTGGATTGTTCTAAAGCAGCGGTTCTCAACCTGTGGGTGGCCATCCCTTTGTAACAATGAAAATACATCCTGCCTACCAGATACTTACATTACGATTCGTAACAGTAGCAAAATTACAGTTATGAAGTAGCAACAAAAATAATGTTATGGTTGGGGGTCACCACAACATGAGGAACTGTATTAAAGGGTCGCAGCATTAGGAGGCATTAGGAGGGTTGAGAACTACTACCGCAGACAGCACATTCCAACCATAAACAGCACCTTTTAGAGCTCAGAGCTCTTTCTAGAAACATCATCACAAGACCATCCGTATGTCTAAAAAGTAAGACAACTCCTTACTACAACCCAACATGTCTGCAAATCATGCATCTTTTGGCTGCTGTTTTGTTTTGATTAGGCTCCAAACCAAGTGGACATAATAAATTTAACTGTTGAGTCGTTCCGCCTTTTAAAGTCTCCACCACCCCCGCCCCGGGGCCCCTCTGCCTTGTTCCTGTTGAGGACGACTGGTCTCATTCCCGGACGACCTCTCTCTGCTTCCCCATCTCCTGGTGCTTCTCAGAAGGGAATGAGGCCTGGAGGCCGGGTCAGGTTCGGAGGTGACTTGACATGGCTGCTGGCGGTGACCTTCCTATTTCAAGGCAGGGGGCATGCGATGTCTGAGGCCACCTGTGTGGTGACGCTAAGCGTGATCAGGGGTCCAGGTGCTGCCAGCAGAGCCATCCATTACAATGCCCCCTGTGAGCTCCCCAGAGGGTTTCCACACCATCGGCGAGCACCCCCTTCACTGGTCATTTCAATGACACCGCAGTTTGGGTATACAGCAGCACGTCCTCCACAGGAACAGTCTTCCCTCAAAACCCTATGACTACCAGGAAAGCTGAATACAAAATAAAAACTTCTCCTTTTATACATATTTACCAGCTGGTACCCTAGCAACCTTCAAAGGTGAACTACTAAGGGTTGTATTTAGAAATTATTATGAATTCATAGACTTTAACAGACTTAGTATGTTCCAATAAACTGCCATCATAATTTTTCCTGATGTTCAATTTTCCTGCTTCTGGCCAGAGGGAGCCATTTTAAATTGGGCTTTTAACATGACCCCCGGGAACCCATGAGAAGCTCCCTGCTTTCTTTATGACTAGATGTCCCAGAATCACCTTGAACGTTTCCTGGAATCAAACATTTCTCTAAGGAGCCTCGGTCCCTACACCACAGGAAAGGTCTGAGCACTCCACAGGGGTTCCCACTTTTACTGGACTACCACTGGCTCCAGTAACTTCCAGTGGAGAAAGCTAAGAAATATGATTTTATTTCTGTAGAGGACGAATGCACCATAGGCTCATACTGTAGAGTTTTAATTCACACTTAAGATTACAGGGGTTTTATCTCCTGCCTCATGCGCAGAATCTTGGTTTCTATAACATTAACATAATTACTTGGTTTATTTTCATACACTTGTGTACAAATGTGTATTTCAGTAAGCATATAGATAAATCGTTTCAAAACAGTACTAATATTACCAACAATTTGATTTCTGAATTAAAGTCTTGAATTTTTTTTGCAGTGCTTTTTTGTTTAAGAGACATCCCACTAGTGCTTGCACTGGATCGCCTCTGAGTCCACCTGTAGCCACTTCTGTGTGTGGTCCTAGCACCCACCTGATCCATCGTTTAGGGTCTCTTTTATTTAATTTTGTGCTTGTTTTGTAAGGAGAGCTTCCTTTCTCTGGCTTGACTTGGCTTTATAATCATGGAGGGAGGTAGCCGATTCCAAAGTAAGTATCACACGAGGTGCGCTCAGAGAGGAAGTAGGCTTCCTAGCTGTCCCTTTCACTGTGTCCACCTTCCCCACACACATGACAACCTTTCTCGCTGGTTTCTGGCGTATCCCCTCACTGAGTTTTTGTTCTGTCCATAATGGAAACAGACAGGAACGTGTGTGCAGGTGTCCACGTGCACCTGGCCAGCACTGACAGTGCTGGACCACCACCTGCTCCGTACCTCGCTTCCCCCAGGAAAGAAAACACAGCGCAGAGTTTGCCGGCAGCCGGGGAGAGCACCCACCTTCCTTTCCACCCTGGCAGTACCCCAGTCCCACACCGACGGGTGTGTGTGCTGTGTCTATATCTTTGGGAGTCAGTCTGTGCTGCAGCATTCTGTATTTTTGGATGGTTCCTGGGCCAATAGTTGTCAAAGCATATGATATGTGCTACAGCTGTGTTCTTCAGCCTTTTTAATTTCACGGCACACTTGAACCTATACTTCAACTTCCACGGCACACTTAAATTACACTGATCATGAAAAAAAGTTAAAAAAAGAAAAGAATGTATTTACTGTGCTTTGAACTTCTTTTGAAAATAACTTAATTAATGATCTTTAACATTTTTCACAGCACACCTAAGGTGCTCTCAAGGCACACCCGTGTGCCGCGGCACAGCGGTGGGAACTCCACGCTGGAGCGAGTGAGACGCCCTCTGAGCCCCTGGCTGAGGCACAGACTCGGCTCCCCGCCCTCAGCCCACCTTCCCTACAGGAAAGCCACCTCAGGCTGATGGTGCTCTCCTTCGTGGGCATTAGACAATACTACCTATATGAACAAACATTATTGCAAACACGCTATGAGTACATAGGGGAAGGAGAGCACTTGTTTTCACTAAGCTTTCTATTTTTGAGATAATTATAGCATCACACACACTTGTAAGGAGCAATACAAAGCCATCCCCTGGACCCTTTACCCAGTCAGGGGCTACATCTTTCACTTACAGTAACAGGAGCAATGAACTCCCGATGCCTGAGCCCTGAGCTCCGCACATGACTCAGAAGAGCATCAGGCCACAGCACTCAAGTGACACATCCTGATGTCTCAGTTAGATGTTTCCCCCCTTCTACTGAATTCCTTATTAAAAACATCTAGTGTGCTTTAACTGTTTAATCTGGGCATAAGGATTTAACTTCACTGTTTACACGACAATTTAACCTGGTATGCACTGCACAGTGACCTGCACACACTGATGGGCACAGGTGTGCAGACAGCAGGTGCACGGGGCTGCAGGTGGAGGGGTGACTTCTTATAAATGAAGCCTAGCTATTCTCCCATCTCTGGACTTCTCGTGAATAAATATCAATCTGACCATAAAAACTATGTGGTATGTATCCTTAGCCATTATTTCTTTTTCTATTTGATGACTCACACTCTGATAAGAAAGAATTAAAGCTCTTCATTACAACTGTAATCTCTCTATCAGATTTGGCCTTTCTGTTTTCTTATCTTAAGGGCTTAGGACATACGTATTTAATATTGTTTTGCTTCAATAAAATGGTTCTCTTTAATTAGCATAATATAATTTTTCCTTAGTCACTTTTTAAAATCTGAATGTTTCACTCCCATTTTGTTTCTGTTCAAGTTTAATTGGGAAAACTTTGCCTGGTCTTTTCTTTCTAATCCTATGTCCCCAAAAGAAGAAAAATGCTAATTGATAACTGTAAGATTAAATGAATAAAATATTCATCTAACCCATGGGTATTTTTCTTTTTGGAAAAACTTAATTCATGACCAATAAACTTGCTAATATTTTAGTATTTTTTAAGTATTCTTGAGTTAGTAGCAAAATATATTTTAAAATCTGAAAATAAAAGAATGTCAAAAGGACAAAACTCTGAGACTCATCCTTGCTTTTGTTTGAGTTTCTTTGAGAAGAGTCTTGCTCTGTGGTTCACCCAGAATACAGTGACATCATCATAACAGCCTCAAACTCCTGGCCTCAGGCTCCTGAGTAGCTGGGACTACAGGTGCCCACTACCACTCCACACTAATTTTTCTATTTTAAGTAGAGGCGGGTCTTGCTCTTGCTCAGGCCGATTTCAAACTCCTGACCTCATTTCAATCCTCCCGCCTCGGCCTCTCAGAGTGTTAGGATGATAGGTTCAGCATCTTTCAAAGCCTGCCCTGTCCCACACGGGAACAGAGGTCGGGATCTTTGTCCCCTCCAACTAGTGGTTTGGCTGTTTGGCCCTTTTATGCAGAAGTCCTGGGCCTAACCCATAGCAGGTGCTCACAAGAATACTGACAAGTCGGGCCAGACGGAAAGGCCCCTCACAGCCAGACTGACGTTCCAAATGGTGCCCAGTGGACAATGGGACGGCAAAGACAGCTGGGCAGGAAGTAGCAAGGCCACTTCCCAGATGACAGGGAGCCTGTCCCTCACAGGACCAACAGAACCACAGCCCTGAGACTGCCCCACTTCTGTGCCCCTGAGAAGCCAGTTATCAAAGAGCACTGTGAAGGGCCGGATACGAAACCTCCCAAGGAAGGGTGTCAAGTAGATTACGTCCATCTATTTTTCTAGAGCTACACAAAAAGTAAATTGTTCGCAACCACCTGAACAATTTACTTTTTGTGTAGCTCTAGAAAAATAGATAATAATAGTGCCTGTGGCTCAAGGAGCAGGGCACCAGCCCCATATACTGGAGGTGGTGGGTTCAAACCCGGCCCCGACCCAAAATTGCCCCCCCTGCAAAAAAAAGTAAATTGTTCACTGAGTAGGTGTAGCTCAGGAACAATGAGAAACACACTTCACAAATGAGCCCTTTTCTCTCCAGAGGCCAGATCTCAGAGTTGCCAGGAGGGTTCAGACTCAGAGTCAGCTAAGTGCCTCCCTGCCGCAGCTCCTAAGTTGTCACGGTGACATCCCAACTGCATCCTTGACACCAGCCAGTCCCCGCACTGAAATTCCCTAAGCAGATGTGGTGATACACACTAGAGAGAAGAGAAACTGGTCCATAGGGGCCAGCCCGCACACCTCGGCCAGTTGCTAAATTGGCCTCCACTTAGGCCTCCATCCTGGAGGTGCTGGGCCTAGGACGTCAGCACTGTCGGCCACACCTCCACGTTTCTGCATTGGCACAAAAGCAACAGCCAGGATGTCCCGTCTGAAACACGTTCTTTAAACACTGGTTTATGAAAACCTCCTGTGGAATGTATCCACAAGGCCTAAGAAGGAACACAGGCTGTTTGTCCTGCACTAACTGGGCCCAGACCCCTGTAGAAATGAGCAGCAGTCTCACTTTTAAACAGGTTTTCCTCCCCATAGCCTGCCCAGGGCCGGGCTCTCAGGCCTCAGTCCCAGCTGTCTGAGACCGTGTGGTCTTATGGTTTTCACCCCTATCTTCGTGCCGTTCACAACCACCTGGTCAGGGCTCTGTGGAAGGATGCGCTGGAGTGGACGAGGGATGGTGATGCGAGCGGCAGGCACGGCTTCCACCAAGGCCTTCCTGAGATCGCTTACGGGCCTGTCTCTCTGGCTCCTCAGCTGGGACTCTGTTCTAAAGAGAAGGCTGCACACCGAGGCACAGCATTGGTACAAAGCAGACTCGGCACTTAAACAGTCTAAATGAAAAAGGTGCTCTCTAAGGCTGGGACCCTGCGGGGATCTGGCTCCACAAAGCACCTGGTCTCCTACCTCCTTGTGAGTTTTCTGAGTCACATGTATTTCTTCACCAAGTCTACCCTTCTGCTTCAACAGTTAGAAGAGTCTTTCTGTACCATTTTTTCTGGAATAATTTGTTATCCATCATTTTTATGGCAGCATTAAATTTTAAGAGAGAATTGAGAGGGACAGAAAATCTATTGCATATTCCAGCCTCAAGAGAAAGACTTTAATAAGTTTAGAACTTTTCAGTTTTAGATTCCTATCTAACCCCAGAACCAGTGTCTGGAGGTGTCCACCCTTCACATATGAGTGTGTGGCTAGTCGCCCCGCTGTCCACAGCTGGGAGGAGGCTCCCTGCGAGGGCCCCGGCAGGCAGGCAGGGCAGGTGTGATGACCATGAGAGTTACTGCCAAGAGGCACAAACAGCGGTGTCTCTGTGCAAACGGAGGTGTGGCAGCTGTCACAAGTGCACCAAATAGGACACCAGGTAAATCGGCTCAGGGATGCTAGGCACCTACCGTGTCCCTATCTGGCTCTTAGCAGATGCCCGTGTGCCAGGCCCTGAGCTGGGCTTCGGGAGCAGAGCCAAGTCAGGTGCCACCCACATGTGAAACAGGCAGTGCCAACCAGCAAGTGCGCTGCCAGGTCTGGCCTATGCAGAAGGCACAGAGAGACAGGAGCATCTACTCAAAAATGGTGTATTCACGCCCAAGAAGGGGCCACTCCCCTGATCTGACCTGGCACACCGCTTCAAGCCAAATGTGGGGCCAGGCTAGAAGCCAGGAAGGCTGTAACAGGAAACACAACAGGCTTACGTGAATAATCACACAGTTGCCTGGTGTTGATTCGATGGTGAACAAGGCCGAGTGACTGACAGAAAAGCCATGGCCAGGTCGAAAGGGCCTGAGTTTTAGTCCCACTTCTGCCACCCTCTGCCCGGGCAGCTGGCAGCAGCTTCCCTGCTGCCCTGCCCCATGAGGACAGCTTTTCCAGGCTCTGCCTCCCCCTCCTTCTTCCTAATTCCCCAAGTGAGGGGTTCTGGCATAGAATCGGGGTGAAGGTCCGCAGGAAAGGAGAGGCCAGTCCAGGGACGAGGGGAAAGCAGAGTGGACACTGGCCAGGACCATGCACCTCACACGCAGATCTAAGAGGCTTTTCTCCCCCCATCATGGAAGGGGGCAGGGAGGAGCCCCCGGGCACTTCTAGTGCATCAGGGTTTGGGTGCTCATGGATCTACCCTGCGGGTCAGGCTATGGGGAGGAAGCTTCCAGCAGCTCTGCTCCTGAGGCACTCCAGGAATCTGGAGAGGGGATTTCTGGGTTCTGGGTTGATTTTCTAAAATGGCTGCACTCCTGTCAGAATTATGAGAATTCCTTTCCCACAGGAGAAGCTCAGCAGCTCCCCAAAGGTGCCTCAGTGGGTCCTCCACAGCCCTCCCCTCTGAGCAGCCCCGAATATCCTATACAATGTGTTCAGCACTGGGACATGTGAAGTCTTCCACAGTGATGCTCTCAACAGCCAGGGAACGCAAGCCCTCTCCCCTTCCCCCACTAAGCCAAGCATGCAATTTGCAATACAAAAAGGCAGCAGTCCCAGGAGAGGCCAAGACTACAGCCACAAACAGCACACGCTTTATCATCACAGCCCAGGTGACGCACAAGAGAAACCGTCCCTCCATGTCGAGAATGAGAGATTGATGTCTGCATATATTGACTCTCCAGACTCAGAAATTCAAATGAGGAAATAACTTTTATTTATTAGAACTGGCTTGTTTCTTTTCCTCTTTCCCAGAACTTCAACAAACCATAGCCATAAAACATTAGCAAGTGTTTCTAGACTGACAGATCAAATCACAGGGTGATTAGTGGGCAGAATTTCATTTAAAAAAAGAAAGAATAGGGCGGCTCCTGTGGCTCAGCGAGTAGGGCGCCGGCCCCATATACCGAAGGTGGCGGGTTCAAGCCCGGCCTCGGCCGAACTGCAAAACAAAAAAATAGCCGGGCGCTGTGGCGGGCGCCTGTAGTCCCAGCTA